>JAXIVJ010010153.1:0-48356 GCA_036785665.1 Chirona hameri
TGTGTGTCTAGTCAAGGGGCCCATTCGGCTTGTTCAGAGGTCCTTTCGATCTGGCCAGGGACTGCACTGGCTGCTTTGTCGCCCTGCCGACATGTTCAGGGGCCCCTCCGACCTGCCCAGGGAGGACCCTCTAGTCCGTCATCCGGCATGTTCAAGGGGCCTTCCGACCGGCCCAGGGACCCTTTCGGTCTAGCCAGGGGCCCTCTGACTTGCCCAGGAGCCCCTCCGTTCTGCCCAGCGACCCTTCTGGTCGGACTGCGCTGGCTGCTTTGTCGCCCTGCAGACATGTTTAAGGGACCCTACGACCTGCCCAGGGCCCTCCGTGCTGGCTAGGGACCAATTCGGCATGTTCATGGGCCCTTCGTACCCGCCCAGGGGTCCCTTCGGTCTGGTCAGGGGCCCTTCCGATCTGGGCAGGGGCCCTTTGAACTTTCCGGTAGCCCTCTGGTCTCTCCAGGGGCCATCCAGCCTTCTAAGGGGCTCTTCCGACCTGGCAAGGGACTGCAATGGCTGCTTTGTCGCCTTGCGACATGCTCCGAGGGCCCTCCGACCTGCCATGGAGCCCCTCCGTGCTGACTAGGGGCCCATTCAGCATGTTCAGGGGCCCTTCCGACCCACCTAGGGTCCTTTCGGTCTGGTCAGGGGCCCGTCTGACCTGCACAGGGGGCCTCTGGTCTGTCCAGGGGCCCTCCAACCTGCTCAGGGGCCCATTATGACCTAGCAAGGGACTGCGCCGGCCGCTTTGTCGCCCTGCCAACATGCTCAGGGGCCTCTTGACCTGGCCAGGGGCCCCTCTGTGCAGGCTAGGGGCCCATTCGACGGGTTCAGGGGCCTTTTCGGTCTGGCAAGGGGCCCCTCTGGCATGCACAGGGTTCTTTGAACGTCCAAGGGGCCCTCTGGTCTTTCAGAGGGCCCTGGTGGCCCTAAAGGGCCTCTGAAGTGCGCTAAACTCTCTAAAGACCACGCTTCGCGTGGGTAAAGAGTCCATGATACCGCGTTTCGCGCGGTTTCGTCGGCCCTTTTCGGCGCGCGCAGCGCGCCGAAAAGGGTCGTCAGCGGGCCGAAAAATCTGTGCAGATCAGAGGGCCCCCTGGCCTCCATGGGGGGGGGGGGGGGCGCACCCGCCGCCCCCCGCCCCTGGCTACGTGCCTGGTGGGGTCAGGGCCTGCGCAACAAGTTATGCTTAGCACGGGCCTGACCTTGGAAATCAATCCATTCAAAACATTCGGACTACATAAATAAAAATCGGGACGTTATGCGGTATCCAGTCCTTTGACCTCGAGTTTGACCTCCAAGGTCAAAGGTCACGGGTCAGGTCACGGTGACAGACGTTAGATATGGACTCTGTCTATCACCTGGGACCACTTTGGAAAGGATCCGGCAATTAATTTGGAACGTTATGCGGTACCCCTTTCCTTGACATCCAATCTGACCTCCAAGGTCAAAGGTCACGTGACGGACGTTATATATGGAGCCTGTCTATCATCTGGGACCATTTTGGAAAGGATCCGGCAATACATTTGGGACGCTATGCGGTACCCCGTCCTTTGACCTCCAAGGTCAAAGGTCACTGGTCAGGTCACGGTTACGGACATTATATATGGACCCTGTCTATCGTCTGGGACCACTTCGGAAAGGATCCCCCCATAAATTCGGGACGTTATGCGGTACCCCGCCATTTGACCTTGAAGATGACCTTGAACAGAACAATGAAGGTCATATTCATGATCAGCGTGCCAGAATTGACAGTGCCGAGGTTTGGGCCAAATCTGAATCCATCGCTGAATAAGTCGCTAACGTCACGGACGCTATAGACCGGAGGTAATTTTAGGGTCGGAAAGAATGGGCGGGTAGGTTTAGGAAGTCCACAGCCCCACAGGTCACCCTGACGTCATATGTCGATATTATGTAAATTTCGTTTTCTTATTTTTAGTTCCTTGTTCTTCTTGCTGTGAGTTCACATAAGAATATGTATAGAGTCCCCCTGATGGCCCGTTCGCACTGCGACCGCCTCAAGGGCGCAGGTCGGGCGTTAAGCACATCTCGAAAATTGTGTGTGTGTAGCGTGCACTAAAGCCATTCTTATCATGGTGCCTCTATATATTCCACAACTAAATAATAAACATTCCCCACTCTTTCTGTTTCATGATTTATTTTTGCTTCGGAAATATATTATTATTTGCCATGGTTTAGGTCTCGGTCGTACGAGAGAATCGCTCTTCCACGCCTTCGATTCGAGTCGACCTCGGGCCGGAGTTCGTAAGAGGCCGTTTTAATGATCTCGACTTGGTTTCCATTGGTCCCATCAGTCGCACGGGAAGAAGGTTGTCCTCATCAGGCTGAAACAACACGGCACATGGTTAGGCAATAGGTGCGGGCTAGTATACCTGGTTAGGGTCAGGTATTGTTGTGCTCCGAAGTCCGAAGTCGTTTCCTCTGCTGAAGAAAAGCTACCATGGCCAGCCGGCCATGCAACAGACTATACGGGCATTCCCTGCAGACTGGTTATTGATTCGACACTGATTGAATCGATTGGAATCGTTCAATCAAAATTCATTGAATCAGAACATAATTGATTCACCACGAGATATTTTGATTCATGAATCGTGATTGAATCAAAACCCGCATCAAATCAAGGCTGATTGAATCAAAATATTTAACGATTCAAGTACACTGGTAAATTGTCCAAATAAATGGAGTCCCAGTGGCTACATTCAAATATACTGAAATACTATTGCTGTACCAATGTTTTAATTATTATATATATGCATGTTTCCATTTTTATTGATTTTACATAAATTCACCTCATATATTTAAATGTTGAATCAAACGTGAATCAATTAAAATATTTCTTTTGATTCTTTGAATCAGAATGAATCAATTCTCAAAATTGTATCCGTTAATCGAACGGTGATTGCATCATTCAGATTCCAAAATGAATCATGATGGAATCGTTCCAAAAAAGTTGAATCAATAACCAGTCTGAATCCCTGTAACCCAAGCCCAAATCGACTGTCGTAATTCGGCATAAACTGAAAGTTTGTCGAAATCTTGTCGAAACTGAAATATTGTCGCGGGCTGAAGATGGAGTAATAACAACAATCAACATGGTATTCAAACACAACAATAACAGTATGACAATCAATGATAACCAAGGTACGTGTACCTACTCAGTGATATCGGACGAGTCCTTGCGCCGTCGCTTAGTGTTTGCCGACTTTCGGCGTTTGGTCCTTTTCACCGATCGCCTGATGTGTTTCACTCCAGGTGGTCGTTCCCTGCTGAAGTCCCGGGGCTGCTGGACAGGTTGTCTTCTAGAGGAGGACTGACCGCACTGTCCGATCACGTCTGCCGCCGCCTGTGGCCGCTCCTGACTGAACGGCGCCGGCGGAGCTGCGGGCGCCGCTGAGGAGACGTCTGGGCTCTCGGACGTCACAGGAGAAGCAGAAGGCCTTCCCGACTCGTCAGAAGAAGCATCCGAGTTCTCCAACTTCACAGGAGAATCGTCAGAAATTGCGGACTTGGCGGGAGAAACATCAGAGGATAGTTCGGTTTTGATTGGAGAGTCATCCAAAACTTCTGATGTCACCGATGATTCATCAGAAACTTCAGACTTGATTGGGGAATCCTGAATAATTTCAGATGCCACAGAAGACTCATCAGAAATCTCATCCTTAACTGAACATTCCACGGCATCAATGAATTGATCCACAGACGGAACAGTCTCCGCTTCTGCTAGACCTTCCGCTTCAACTTGACTTGGCGGCTCAGAAGTGATTGAGTCTTTGGAGGTGCTGGAACCGTCATCTGTATCTGCGCTGGAGTGACCGCAGGGACACTCGTCAGGCACAATTGTCCTGGTCTTCGGTCTTCTGGGACTGCGTCTCTCCAGCTGGCAGGTGGTAACAGTTGTCACGCTCGACAATGGCGTAAGATAATGCGGCATGGTTAAATGGCAACGACACGTAGCGCTATATCTTGAGTAGCTTTCGCTCAAACCTTCCTCCTCGTGTCCTTACCTTCCTCGTGTCTTTCGCTAAAATGTAGTACACATGATTGCTTTGTTGCGCGTAATATCGAGCAGTACACTCACACGTGCATATTACTGGGAGCACTCTGTTTTTACCTGCGGACGATCACAGCACCGCATATAAATTTGATTAAATAGCAACAGCCCGGGAAAAGCCTTGAACGTTAGTAAAACAATTAAGTGAAATATTTCAAATATTTTATTTTATGGTCTTGGAAATATTACATGTTGGAAGTCTAAAAAAAATATTGCGTCAAGCGGATTTGTCTCGAGCTTCGGTTAGCTGGGATCCACACATATAGCGTTTTCGAGCTTACACATACCGACTCTGTGTCCATAGGAGTCCCAGACTCCCTAATCACTAAGCTTTCGAAATGCATGTCTTTATTTGTAGACGATATTGCAACAAAAATATTCTTCTGAGAATCAGAACAGTAAGTTTAAACAAACGTTCACTTTAACTACAGGCAAACTGTAACAAACAACAGTCGCACTTGAGCCATCGTAACGCACATGATTGCACTCCGTGACTCCACTTGGCAATGTACATTGCATACTGCATAGGTACACGCACTGTATTTAGCAATACTTCAGCGATAATCATGACATGTACACAAAAAGATGATGAATGATGATGTTTGTTAATTTTTTTTTTTTGGCGCGACAACTCCCGTTATTTTGCGCCGATGAATGATGATGGTGTTAATGATCAGGATCATGGCTTGCCAGCAGTATGTCGCACAAGCAGGCACAGCAAGGGTCTAACTTACGATTGTGATCCTTCCGTTGTACTGCATGACACGAAACAACAGGCGTCTTGGACCACGGGCGACCACGAGCGACTTGAAGTGGTAGTTCTCAAACGGGCCCAGTCCGCCATAGACTGGGATGCTGACCGTACTCCGGCCACGGCCACTCCACACAGGGCTGTCCCGAGATCTGCGAACCGGCCGCCCCCGCCCCCGCCCCCGCCGCCTCCACCGCCACCTCCTCCTCCTCCTCCACCACCACCACGGCCATCCCCGCCGCCGCCGCCTCTAGCGCCTCCGCGTCGGCCGCCGCCGCCGCCGCCGCCATCCGCTCCTGCCGCTCCTGCCGCGCCAGCTGCCTCTCCCGGTACAGTATCGTCCGGACCGAGCCCAGCGCCGGGAAGTCGGCCGGCCTGCCCGCGCCGTCCCGCTCCTGCTGGAAGATCTGCGGGATGGCTGTGGCCTCGTCTCTGGCCCGCTCTCGCATCACGGCCAGCCGGGCGGCGCGTCGGCAGGCGGCCGTCGGAGGACGGTGCGCGTGCCTCTGCCGCAGGCGGGTCAGCCGGCGGGCCCGAGTCACGGCCGTGGAGCGGCAGTGCTCGTCGGTGCAGGTCCAGTACTCCACCAGTGGTGAACTTTTGGTCACTGAGGAACGAGGCAGAGGCGAGGCCACGAGGCAGAGGCGAGGCCATGAGGCAGAGCGAAACGTGCATCGGGGTCAGGTAAGAGGTGAGACACATGCTACACAGGCACTGAGATTCAGTGAATTCATATGTTCTCACCTAGTAAGCTGTGAAAGGAAATAGTTCACCTTCAACATGGGGTTTTGAACTGAGATAGCAGTTTTGTAGCCCTAGTTGGGAAACCCCTATCTGCAAGTTTTCTTGACTGAAAAGACTCAGCCGAATATATTCGTTTGTTTACGAAGGAATGCGGTGCTTACGAAAGAATGCGGTGCTTACGATAGCCTGTGCAGAGGCTATACAATCAGCCAATCAGTTTGCATGCTGTGCTAGCAAGCAAACCGCCGGCAGCCGGTTGGCACTTCTCTAATGCGAGTCTATCCTTACGTGACTGCTTTCAAATCTGATTGGCTGAGCCATTTTTTCATTCGCGTGGCGTGAGGACCCTGACTCAGAGAGTATGTATTATATGTATTATTAATTTGGATACAAATTAATCATTTACGACCTTCTGTCCTGAATCGGCGCGATGTATGACCATTTTTTGACAATATAAAAATAAATTGAATCTTAAAATATAATCAAATCGTGTTTGGAGAAAAAAATCAAAGGTGAACTATTTCCTTTAGCTACATCGTATAAATCGTATTTAACATCCAATCCCTGTGTGCCAGCTTTTTCCGACAACATATTGATTACCCATACATCATGAGCTGTCTCGCTCATCTTTTCCCAAGAGTTCCTAGAAGAGTCTCATAATGAGTCGACATTTAAATACTGAGGGTAATTTTACATGACGAATGACTTAACAAAATAAAATCGAGAAATGAACCCCATTTGTGCTCACCTTTCCAGCGTCTGAACTGGTACTGCAACACCTGCATGATGGGCAGGCCGCGTGCGGACGTGGTGAACTTCACCGGGGGCAGGTCGGAGGTCTGCACCGCTCCACCCACGACTACAGCGGCGCCGAGTCCGTGCCACTTCTCCACAGCGGCCAGCTCCGACCCGTACTCCTCCCCATCGCATACGTCACGCTCAGGGACGTCGGCGCCGATCCCATGCCACCTCTCCACGGCCGCCAACGCAGACTCTTCGTACTTCATCCCACCACCTGCACCGGCGTCCGCCCGCTCCTCCGCTCGCTCTAACCTGTCATCACTGGCCGCACCGCGTCCCACGCTGTCCACATCACTATCTGCACGAGAACACGCGTCCGCCGAGTCACTAGCATCTTCCGCCTCAGCCAGTACCTGCACCACCTCGACAACGCTTTCCAGAGCCGGTTCTTCGTTGGCCGCCGCCGCAGCACCGCCGCCGCCACCACCGGCGGTTTTAACACAGGTGGCAGCACCATCTCTTTCATTTTTGAACCAGGTGGAACCACCATCGCCATCACCGTCGCCGGGCGGCGGGCCGGAGCGGCGCTTGGTAGAAATACTGGCCTGTCGGGCGCGGTACAGCCGCGAGCGGACCATCTCGTAGGAGGGCAGCACGGCGCTGACGGCGGCCATCAGAGAGTCGACCTCCTGCTGGAACACGGCCGGCATTGGAGTCCGTACGTCCGTCCTGCCTCGGAGAATATTAACGCGTTATATAGTGTTCTTGCTCTTGCCACCGTACTAGCCATGAAGTGGGTGGCTTCAAATGCTCGATACTGTCACCGATACACAACCACTGCCAGTCAGGGCGAGTAAGGCGGTGGCCGTTTGACAATGACACCTGACAAATGACAATGACACTTAAAGAAGGCGCTTTCACAGCCAGATCCAGACAGATACCTGACGCCGACATCTGCCCCGGAGACTTGAGACGGACACCTGACACCATTACCTGACAGTGCTACTAGACACTTGCTACTGAAACCATTACCAACACCTGACACTGGCGTATAACAACACCCGAGATCCGGGGTTGACAAAATTAGACACCGACACCTGACCCCTGATCCATGCCTGACCCGGAATCATATTTATATGATTTATGCCTGACCCGGAATCATATCTATACGATCTATACCTGACCCGGAATCATATCTATACGATATATACCTGACCCGGAATCATATCTATACGATATATACCTGACCCGGAATCATATCTATACGATATATACCTGACCCGGAATCATATCTATACGATCTATGCCTGACCCGGAATCATATATATACGATCTATGCCTGACCCGGAATCATATCTATACTATATATGCCTGACCCGGAATCATATATATACGATATATACCTGACCCGGAATCATATCTATACGATATATACCTGACCCGGAATCATATATATATACGATATATACCTGACCCGGAATCATATCTATATGATTTATGCCTGACCCGGAATCATATCTATACGATATATACCTGACCCGGAATCATATCTATACGATTTATGCCGGACCCGGAATCATATCTATACGATATATACCTGACCCGGAATCATATCTATACTATATATGCCTGACCCGGAATCATATATATACGATATATACCTGACCCGGAATCATATCTATACGATATATACCTGACCCGGAATCATATATATATATATACGATATATACCTGACCCGGAATCATATCTATATGATTTATGCCTGACCCGGAATCATATCTATACGATATATACCTGACCCGGAATCATATCTATACGATTTATGCCGGACCCGGAATCATATCTATACGATATATACCTGACCCGGAATCATATATATACGATCTATGCCGGACGGCTGACGGACGCGGCTTCTGCAGTATGTGTGGTTACTGACCTGACGCGCCGGAGCAGGTTATTGGTGAGGGTCTGCACCATCTGTTGGTAGGGTGAGGCCGGCGGGTGGGTGTGCCCCCTGGCCGGTACCCCTCCCAGCTGGGTGAGCAGACCGTCCCGGGTTACCGCGGTCATCCCGCAGCCGCGCTCCAGACAGCTCCAGTACTCCGAGCCCTCACACACTGCCGGCACAGGCGACATCTTACGTGAGATACAACACTGCCAACAAGACCTCGAGCCAGCACGAAACGCGGCCGACCTACATAGGAGTACACTCACAGTCAGTGACATAGCTCTGCCGACGCAGCCGGTAACATACGACTACAGTGTTATTGACTAGGTACTCACGATCGCGCTTCCGTTACAGGGCGAAGCCAACAGGGGCATGTCGTAAAAGCTCATGTTGTAAAAGCTCGCCGCATGTCGGCAGTGGATACAAAATGACGAACACTTTGTCCAAGGATTGTAAGTTAACTTTGAATGCAAGCTGCGAAAAGCAAAAGCAGACAAATATTTATGGACAATCCGCGGACCAGTAGACGTTAGAAGATTTTGACGAATAAATGACATGCATCAGCATAAAATTAGCAATGTACAGCATTTATAATCGTACAAATTATCTTCAACTTTACATCTCATTCCGGACCATGCTCACACTTCTGTGCACGCTCATCACTTACCCTTGCTGCGTCGGAACAGATGGCCATTGACTTTGAGCCGCTTGACTCCTCCGGCGGTCACATTCACAATCTCCGCGGGCACGGGGCTCAACTTCTCCCTCCCCGCCATCGTACCGGCACCGAGAATGGCGTCACAGGACGCCGGCCGCCGGCCACCGACGCCGCCGTCGCTCGCGCGGGACAGTCCATTTCCAAGGACGGGGGAGTCTCGGTAGCGGGAATAAGCCGACTGAGCGGAGGCGAGCGCAGTGCCATCTATCGGAAATGGTGCGAACCAATCTGGGACGAGGCGTCGGATCGTAAACGCGAAGCGTTTTTTTAAGGTCTTTTTTTTAAGGTCTACACACCGGACGACCGTGCACTCTCCAAGGGCGGATCCAGATGGGGGGGGGGGACGAACGGGCCATGCCCCCAAGCCTGTTTAGGGAGGGGGTAAACTATGTTTTGGCCCCTCCCAAGACGTGAAGTATAATACATGCTATTAGAACGGTACTGGGCATCCCAAAATTGTAGCAGTCAAAATCCAGCTAGCCATAGTCAACAACTGTAAAATTTCGCGCCGCTTCGCGGCATGACAAGTTTCGCAATTGCATATACAAATTTGGAAAAATAATTCCATTAAGTGTCTTGCAGAGGCTCTCCTTGGCGGTAATTGCTGGCCCCAGTGCCAACTCTCTTCATACCATATTAACTTTAAAGCGGGCTACATGTTTAGCTAGTCTGCCGAGTTCCGAAAAAGGCGACGCGAACGCAAAGACGCGGACCTCGGCAACCGTAAGCTGTTCCAGCGGTGCCCAACTTGCTGGCCCGAAGAGCTAATAGTGGGGACCAGGGCAGGACTATCTCCCCAAGCTAGCTCGCCCCAGGCTCCTCCAGATCCACAGGGACCATTTATGCGCGGAAATGTCGGTCTGCCTCTTGCTACTTTGAAACCATTTGCAACGTTACCAATTGTTTGTTACAGTTCGGTGCATAGGTATTATGTAGACAGGCTACAGTTATTATTATCATATGTACTATATTGAGCGCAGACTGCCACCGGTCATCGTGACTTACTATCCGAGGCTAATGTATATGAAAAACTACCTTCATTTCAACATTTTTCATAATACCGAGATGTGCAACCAGGAAAAGGGGTTACTGAGGATTGGCTCCACTCACGGTCTGGTTCCAATATTAAAATTGCGTTTTCCACGACCTAAAATTAAAATGTTCACGTCGCTACGCGTCACATCAGTGGCCATCGTCATAACGAAACCATCGTCATCGTCTTCGTTTCGTCGTAACGGTGAATTGAATGAATAACATTTTAGCTTCTTATCCTCTACAAGGCTAAGAAGCTAAAAATGCCTATGTTTCTGGGTTTTATCAGGCAAACCCGAGAAGAAAAAAATCGCGGCGCTTCGCGGCGCTAAATAAGTACCTACTATAACATGCAAATCCACATTAAAAATGCTGCGAAGGCTTAAATACACGCACAACAAATTGGGGGTACATTTTTTTCCGTCCTTTCAGCCGACTCCCCCCCCCCCCACACTCAAAAATTATCGGCGACGCCCCTGGGTACAGCTGACAATTTACATAGTTTTGCTCAGTGTAAGGCAATGTCGGAACAATACAAACTGCAAGCTGACATCTTTCCTTTTTCGACATCCCAAAAGGTCGAAAACCTAAAAAAAAAATATTCGAAATCATGTGGTTGCAAAATAAAGTGGTCCAAATCCGGGAAGAAATTCGAAATTGGGGTAGGTAAGGTCCGCTAAAAACGGTCTGCCCCCCCCCCCCCCCCAAAGCCGTCTGGATCCGCCCTAGGCACTCTCTGCCAATGCCTCTGGCACCAGAGGTGGATCCCGACCTCAGAGAAAGCGGGACCACCTAGGAGCTTCTGCTTAAACCACTGAAACCGCTGAACCCAAAACCAATTGGTAGGATGGACCCCTGAGCAGGGCCCATCCCACCAACTTCTAGAAGACTTGGAAGCTGTTGACAGTAATATGTGACGATATCTTGAATTACTAGCGACCCACTCCCGGCTCAGATCGTAGCTCCGTGAATAAACCAATCCAATGGATTGACGAACATTGCCCCTTATAAGAGGAAAATAAGCCTCCTCCCACCGGCCACCATGAATAGCTCGGTAACTGCGCTAGTTGGCAATACAGTATCCAAAAGACGGCTTTGTAATTGTCTGTTGTCCACCATGTTTGCATAAAACCTTTCGGCCAACACAAAAACAATGCCATCAAAAATAAATAACGATACGCCTTCTGAGGGAGTCGTCGAGTGGATCAACGTTTATCGACGAAACTGTTTCAAAGATAGTACAATCTCTCCTTCATGTCGGGGCTTTATTCAGTCTCCTGGCTACCACGGGTCTGGCTCACACCGATCAGTAAGCTGTCCTGGCGCGTCTGTCGTCTGTCAAAAAGGCAGCGACAGCCATGCCGACCACGAGTTCGCGCAACAATTATACGAATGTAACAAAACTCACACAACAATATCGGCAAAAATAGACGCCAGGGTTCGAAGTGCGAGGCTCAGCGATTCCAATCTCTAGGTAAGTCGGCCTGCGAGGGTGGCACGGTCTTCAACTCAAACAGAGCTGCAGGATTTGTGCTGCTGTGAGCCCGGCGGGCCGGCGGCGGCAGCTGGTGTCAACACTACAGCTCGGAGGAGCGGTATCACACGATCCCGTAACCATGCCAACAGCGTTCAACGGCACCGACCGGGGGGCAAACTCGGAAGATGTGATTGCGCGCTCTGCCATGGAAAACGCGGCGGCGGCGGGGGCGGGGGATGAGGGAGAGTGATTGGATGGCAGAGCGGGACATATCAAACACTGAGACTTGAGAACCCAGAGCGGCCAACCGTAATGTCATACCCAGCACATACCAGCCCAACGCAGATCACAACTGAGATAACAGAGCTGCCGGATTCGTTTGTCATTCTGGCCCGCTCGGTCAGCGGCCGGTACACATGACTTGGGTGACGTGGTCGAGCTGCATTGGTCAACCCCCACGCAACATTGGGACACTTAAATACACGCATACGAGCACAAACCGTCAGCGTCAGGGGGCAGCCCGTCTGTATGGCATTTCTGGTCACGGGAATGCTCGAGCAGCAAGTCCAGGGAGCCCCACGCACCGGTAGCCTCTCGGCATGGTCCAACAAACTGCTCACGACCATGGTCTGAATCATACTACGTTGTAGCCTCTCAGCATGGTCTAACAAACTCAACACTGGTCACGACCATGGTCTGAATCATGCTACGGTGTAGCCTCTCAGCATGGTCTAACAAACTCAACACAGATCACGACCATGGTCTGGATCATACTACGGTGTAGCCTCTCAGCATGGTCTAACAAACTCAACACTGGTCACGACCATGGTCTGAATCATACTACGTTACGTTGTAGCCTCTCAGCATGGTCTAACAAACTCAACACTGGTCACGACCATGGTCTGAATCATGCTACGGTGTAGCCTCTCAGCATGGTCTAACAAACTCAACACTGGTCACGACCATGGTCTGAATCATGCTACGGTGTAGCCTCTCAGCATGGTCTAACAAACTCAACACAGGTCACGACCATGGTCTGGATCATACTACGGTGTAGCCTCTCAGCATGGTCTAACAAACTCAACACTGGTCACGACCATGGTCTGGATCATACTACGGTGTAGCCTCTCAGCATGGTCTAACAAACTCAACACTGGTCACGACCATGGTCTGGATCATACTACGGTGTAGCCTCTCAGCATGGTCTAACAAACTCAACACTGGTCACGACCATGGTCTGGATCATGCTACGGTGTAGCCTCTCAGCATGTTCTAACAAACTCAACACTGGTCATTGTCCGTATGGTGTATCACTACTTTCGTCGGACCGCCTTCTCGGCGAGTTTCTCAGCCTTGCGAATTATCCGCTCCCGGTCTTTTTTGTCGCGCTCGGCTTGTCGCCTGTAGCGCTCCATCTGAAGCTTCAGCTCTTTCACTTTCCGCTTCACCTGAACAGAGAGGAGGGGGATGGTTGGATGGCGCGGAACCGAAAAAGCCACCCCAGAGCTAGCAACCTTACAAGGAGGCTAGAGAACGGCATTGAAAAGATATTCAGAATAGAACCACATTGAAAGGTAAAGCATAACCATATTCAAGGAAATAGTTCACCTTCAACATGGAGTTTTTAACTGAGATATTAGTTTTGTAGCCCATGCTGGGAAACCCCTACCTGCAAGTTTTCTCGACTGAAAAGACTCCAGCCGAATATATTTCATTTTTTTGGCGAAGGAATGCGGTGCTGACGAAAGAATGCGGTGCTTACAAAAGCCTGGGCAGAGACTATACCATCAGCCAATCAGCTTGCAGCTGGTGCTAGCAAGCGAACCGCCGGCCGCCGGTTGGCACTTCTCTAATGCGAGTCTATCCTTACGCGACTACTTTCGAACCTGATTAGTGATTGGCTGAGCCATTTTTTCCTTCGCGTGACGTGAGGACCCTGACTCGGAGAGTATGTACATAGTTTTGATAAAATCAATAATTTGCGACCTTCTGTCCTGAATCGTCCCGATGTATGACCATTTTTGACAATATATATATATATATATATATAAAAATATATAATCAAATAGTGTTTGGAAAAAATCCAAGGTGAACTATTTCCTTTAAGGAGAAAGACATTCCAATTTCTCAAAAAGAGGACCTCGGCAGGTGAGCAATACACATTACACGATACTCATCTACACCATCAAAGCGGGTACCCGGACGCTGGGGAGATATAGGCTTACCTTGGCCTTGTCGTCAGCGTCACAGCCGAGCTGACGCAGCTGTCTGGAGTCGAGCTGCAGCAGCTGCGCCCCAGTCACACGCAGCTCCAGAAAGCCCGGGATCAGATGGTCCATACCCAGTGCCAGCAGCCACTGACCCACCTGGTACACACACAAATACAGGGACCAAACATCACCAAACGTCACCAAACGTCACCAAATGTCACCAAATGCCAATACCTGTTCCGGACCAACAGCCAGCAGCCACTGGCCCACCTGGTACACACACAAACACAGGGACCAAACATCACCAAACATCACCAAATGTCACCAAATATCACCAAATATCGACACACGGTCCAGACCAGGAGCCCACCTAACACAGGAATACTGAGACCAAATGTCACCAAACATCATCAAATGTCACCAAATATCGACACACGGCCCAGACCAGGAGCCCACCTAACACAGGAATACTGAGACCAAATGTCACCAAACATCATCAAATATCACCAAATATCGACACACGGCCCAGACCAGGAGCCCACCTAACACAGGAATACTGAGACCAAATGTGACCAAACATCATCAAATGTCACCAAATATCGACACACGGCCCAGACCAGGAGCCCACCTGACACAGGAATACTGAGACCAAATGTCACCAAACATCATCAAATGTCACCAAATATCGACACACGGCCCAGACCAGGAGCCCACCAGCCACAGGAATACCGAGACCAAATGTCACCAAACATCATCAAATATCACCAAATATCGACACACGGCCCAGACCAGGAGCCCACCAGCCACAGGAATACTGAGACCAAATGTCACCAAACATCATCAAATGTCACCAAATATCGACACACGGCCCAGGCCAGGAGCCCACCAGCCACAGGAATACTGAGACCAAATGTGACCAAACATCATCAAATGTCACCAAATATTGACACACGGCCCAGACCAGGAGCCCACCAGCCACAGGAATACTGATACCAAATATCGCCAAATGTTACCAAGCATCACCAAACATCACCAAATGTCACCAAATATCACCAAATGTCACCAAACATCATCAAATGTCACCAAACATCACCAAATGTCACCAAACATCACCAAATGTCACCAAACATCATCAAATGTCACCAAACATCACCAAATGTCACTAAACATCACCAAATGTCACCAAACATCATCAAATGTCACCAAACATCACCAAATGTCACCAAACATTATCAAATGTCAACAAATATCCACAAATGTCAACACATGGTCAGCACCCAGAGCCACCAGCCACAGAGCCACTGGCCCACTTGATTGACACACACACCAATACTGAGTCCAAGCTTCACCAAATATCGACAAATGTCACCAATTACTCTTATAATGGACGGGTAAAGAGGATCATTATCAGATTAAATATGCATAAGCCAGTGGCGTAAGATTATAATTATATCCGACTGTGGGGGCGTTAACCCTTTCAACTCGCAGCTTATCCATATAGACTTATCCTATCTCGTCAATAGTCATCTATCTAACTTGCGACTTCACCTGTCATTGAGTGTGAAAGACGTTGGTGATCAGGAAATCCACCAAATGCCTCTGTCCAGGCTATACAAAATAAAGCCAGCGCCGACCGACCTGGTCCGGAGACCAGCAGTAGGGGCTGCCCGCCTGGTACGGCTGGGAACTATACAAAATAAAGCCAGCGCCGACCGACCTGGTCCGGAGACCAGCAGTAGGGGCTGCCCGCCTGGTACGGCTGGGAACTATACAAAATAAAGCCAGCGCCGACCGACCTGGTCCGGAGACCAGCAGTAGGGGCTGCCCGCCTGGTACGGCTGGGAACTATACAAAATAAAGCCAGCGCCGACCGACCTGGTCCGGAGACCAGCAGTAGGGGCTGCCCGCCTGGTACGGCTGGGAACTATACAAAATAAAGCCAGCGCCGACCGACCTGGTCCGGAGACCAGCAGTAGGGGCTGCCCGCCTGGTACGGCTGGGAACTATACAAAATAAAGCCAGCGCCGACCGACCTGGTCCGGTGACCAGCAGTAGGGGCTGCCCGCCTGGTACGGCTGGGCAGAGGCGCAGCAGTCGGCGCCGGGACCGGGGTAACTCTGCCGTACACTGCCAGAACCGAGAGCGCCGCCGCCAGGTCCTGAGGAGAACGGAGAACGCTCCGGTGATGCCACGTCATAGTAAGTCACCACCGCGTCGACTGAGCGAGCCAACTAGGTCAACCAACTGGTGAAGCACAAAGGCACAATAAATAAGAATAGGCTGATAACATTATATATTTCATATTTGTTACGTGGCTGACTAACTTCTTATAGCGCCGTGCCGGGGTAGACGTTCCCCTAAGGTTTTTGAGGATAGCGGAGAAACGGCGGCGCTGCGCGTCGCCGTTTTCGGCACAGCTGTTCGGGCATCAATTACTCATATTGTGTAAAATGATTGACCTCGAGTCGTCTCAGGTCAGGTCACCGGGCCAGGTCACGTGACCTCCAAAAACGTTTGCCGTCGTACCACAGCCACAGTTTCTGGTCGATTTGTTTCAAACTTACAGGATTTCCTTAAGTCATAGGTGCCTACAATTCGTTTATCTCGGATTTTGTTTTATATCGGTGACCTAAGGTCGGGTCAATTTCGTTACCTCCCCATTATAAGTCAATGGGAAATATTAAAATGCTTCCTATTCCGAGGATACGCATGATATCAGCCCAATTCCTTCTGGATCATGTTATGATAGGTCATTCTTGATGATCCAGGTGCAATTTGTGTTCTGTTATCCCTAAAAAGTCAGCCAAGGTCATCCGAGGTCACCAACACTTTTGTGTCGATAACTCTCGACAAAATGAAGATAGAGAGGTGAAACCGACACCGATGTGTTTGTCTCGTCGATACACGTCCCCAAATATGTAACATGACCTACTTGGGTCACCACTTGACCTTGACCTGAGGACAATTTTTTAAGTTGACTTAACCTGGTCAACAGGAATGTTACTCGAAGCGCCTTGAGGAGAGAAACACGATGGTGTCAACATTATTTCCTTATCTTTATTAGGTAAAAGGTTATTTGCGAAAAACTGCTTTGCCAAAAATAGCCCTTTTGACCTTTGATGACCACTGGAGCCTTAACTATTGATCTGAGCTTAAATTTGAGGACACCCACTGGGATTGCATTTTTCAAGAGCTTTCGATTGGTTTTCGTTTTATCCTAGCTATCATAGTTCCCGATATATGTCGGGGTGTTCGAAGCGAAGTCATTAAACTGGCAAATCTGACCTTTGATGATCTCTGGTGACCTCAATATTGTCCTGCTGAGCCAAAAAATGACCGAAATAGTGGGTCTACGTCCCATAGGAGCCGAGTTCGAAGGAGTGGCGTCTAAACCCCCCCCCCCCCCCCCCCCCGGCACGGCGAAGGTGGCGCCGAGCACTGGCACGGGCGGGTTAACCATTCTATTTTGTTTTCTGTACCACCACCAATGAACAAGTGACCAGTAAAGCAAAGGTATCAAGGATGACGAGTTTCAAGACAAAACATCACAAAATAAAGCATTTCAGCCACCGCCAACACGTGCTATCACTATCCCTCCTCATACCTACATGACAATGATGACTGGGGTTTTAGGGCGCCGCAACAACCAGTTTATACGACGTCCACCTCACCTCTGCAGCAGCGCTGCGGAGTCAGCTGGCCATCGATGAGTCTCTCTGTGGACACCGTCCTAACCACGCCTCCGGCGTCCACCAGCCGCTCCCGGGACGATCCGGTCCTGCTGACGGCCCCTCCGCCGTCCACGAGACGTTCCAGCGAGCCGAGTGCCGGACGGCCGGAGCAGGGCGTCAGCTGGGCCGGCGGCTCCTCGGCCGGCGGGCCGTCCCCCGGCAGGTAGGAGGGCGTGTGTCGGCCCGGCGCAGAGCCTGTCGACAGCAGTGTTATTGTCAGGATGTCAGGATGTCAGGATTTCAGTATCAGGGCGCCAGGTTATTCACTGCCGACAGGACATCCCCTATGTCAGTCTCAATGTTTGGCATCGTTATGCTCCAATGTGTTCTCTCATAGTGGCACATTTTCAGTATTTCTATATAAATTCAAACCGAAGACACTACGCCAGGGTAAACCTGTTAGCCAAAGGTGACGTCATTATAAATATGTAGTTGCATATGAAGCGTCATAGAAATGATACATTGAAAAATTATGTTTCTGCTGGTGAATGGCGCAATGTTTTTTTTTTTTTCAGCTTTGGTGGCAGCATAGTTAACCGTCCCACCTGACCGTCACCACAGCCCATTACAGGTATGTCGCTACTGACCGGACGGACAGCCGGACGGACGGACGGACGGACGGACGGACGGACGGACGGACGGACTGACGGACTGACGGACGGACGGACGGACGGACGGACGGACGGACGGACGGACGGACGGACGGACGGACGGACGGACGGACGGACGGACGGACGGACGGACGGACGGACGGACGGACGGACGGACGGACGGACGGACGGACGGACGGACGGACGGACGGACGGACGGACGGACGGACGGACGGACGGACGGACGGACGGACGGACGGACGGACTGACTGACTGACTGACTGACTGACTGACTGACTGACTGACTGACTGACTGACTGACTGACTGACTGACTGACTGACTGACTGACTGACTGACTGACTGACTGACTGACTGACTGACTGACTGACTGACTGACTGACTGACTGACTGACTGACTGACTGACTGACTGACTGACTGACTGACTGACTGACTGACTGACTGACTGACTGACTGACTGACTGACTGACTGACTGACTGACTGACTGACTGACTGACTGACTGACTGACTGACTGACTGACTGACTGACTGACTGACTGACTGAGCAGGAGTCCAGTGTCAGTCACCAGTCGCTGAACTCACCTCTGCCGGCCGCACAAGGGAAGCAGCTGTCCGTGCCGCTGTCGAGGGCGGCCTGGCTACCGGCACAGGCGCCGCCGGCCGCGCGGGGCGACACCCGGGGCGACACCCGCCACTCCGCCTGCCGGTCCGCCTGCCATTCCGCCTGCCGGTCCCGGTCAGTCTGTCTCTCTGGCTGCCGGTCCGCCTGCGCCATCTGCCACACTGGCTCCGCAGGCGGCGGAGGTGGCGGCGGAGGCGGCCTCGGTTGACGCTCCTCCTCCCCAGGCGGCCAGCACTCGGACGCGTCGTCATCGTCTCTGTCGGAGGAATGGGTCTGTGAGGGAGATCCGGTAGATAGACGAGACAGGACCAGTCGGACGAGTCGTCATCGTCTCTGTCGGAGGAATGGGTCTGTGAGGGAGATCCGGCAGATAGACGAGACAGGACCAGTCGGACGAGTCGTCATCGTCTCTGTCGGAGGAATGGGTCTGTGAGGGAGATCCGGCAGATAGACGAGACAGGACCAGTCGGACGAGTCGTCATCGTCTCTGTCGGAGGAATGGGTCTGTGAGGGAGATCCGGCAGATAGACGAGACAGGACCAGTCGGACGAGTCGTCATCGTCTCTGTCGGAGGAATGGGTCTGTGAGGGAGATCCGGCAGATAGACGAGACAGGACCAGTCGGACGAATCGTCATCGTCTCTGTCGGAGGAATGGGTCTGTGAGGGAGATCCGGCAGATAGACGAGACAGGACCAGTCGGACGAGTCGTCATCGTCTCTGTCGGAGGAATGGGTCTGTGAGGGAGATCCGGCAGATAGACGAGACAGGACCAGTCGGACGAATCGTCATCGTCTCTGTCGGAGGAATGGGTCTGTGAGGGAGATCCGGCGGATAGACGAGACAGGACCAGGCTATAAAATAATGGAAGCAGGGAGAGCAGAAATAATACTAAATAAGGGCATCCTTGGGACATATGACATGTTTATGAGCAGGATTTCAGTGGATGTTTCCCGGACAAAGATTAGCTGCCAAAATATTGACCCCACAAGACTTGCAAAGCTATAGTCCTAGATGATGGCTGACATATCTGGATAAAACAGCCATAACCGAACGAAACTATCTCATTTGCCTGCGCGAATGGTGATGGCAAATTAAGTCGGTTATCATGCACCGCATCACTCATAGTCATAACTCATAACCATGACGACACTTTAAGTAATTTTAAGACAAAGTTGTGTACAATACATGACATCCCGCTTCTCTACGCTACAGACTAACAGAGGAACGGCAGGAACCCCGATCCTCCCTTCTGTTCAGAAAAGAAGGAGTTGCGTACCGATCTGTCAGCAGACTCCGCAGTTGTTCCGTGAGCGGTGACCGCTGGCTGTACTGTGCCGACGACCTGGGGCTGACTGGCAGGCCACCTGATGACCTGGCGCTGACCTGCAGCTGACCTGACGACCTCTGACCGGCCGGCCGCTGACCTGCAGCTGACCTGCCGCTGACCGGAGCCGGAACCTGCGGCCGCGGACTGCGCACCGGCGGCGGCTCTCTGTACGGAATCTCCGGCCTGCCACCTGGTGACGGTTTTTGAAAATCGTAGTTGGCTGAGTGTCTGCGAGACGGCGCTGCGGTCGGCGGTTGCCGGGTAGACAACGGATTGTCGGAGGCGGAGAGAGATCTGCAAATTTGGGATCACATCTCAGCCCTCAGGCGGAAACAGAGAAAATGTTCTTTGGAATGAAGACACTTGAAGCACAACAGTGACTGACAAAAATGGATAGCTACAGCACCCGAACTGAACTAGACGGAATGCATCAATGAATCAATGAACGATTGAAATGAATGAATGGAATAAATGAATCAACGAATTAATGAATCAACAAAGTGAATTAATGAATTAATCGATTAATCAATCAATGAAATAAATGAATGAATCGACGAATCAAACTGAACGTAGTCGAGTCGAGCTGAATTGAGCAGAGCCAATGCAATCTGAACTGAGCTTGGTCCTACCGGACTGAGTTGAGTTGAGCAGAACTCACGGCGGGCTGCCGGCGGTAGGGACAGGAAGGCTAACATCCCGCGGTGGCGGCGGCGGCGGCTGGCGGCCGGAGCCGCGAGGCGGACCCGGGCCCAGAAGACCGTCCGTGGTACTCTCAGAGTCGCCCGTCTCGTCACAGCTGAGCTCCTGTCGGGCGGCGGAGGGCAGGACGTGACGTGCCGGGGCGGGGCGGCGCAGGGTGGGGTGGGGTGGGGTGGGGTGGGGTGGGGTGGGGAGGGGAGAATCACACACCGATCGGCCAGTGCGTGTCGGAGATATCCGACAGCCGTCTCTGACGGATATATTTATTTCTTAATGGTGATGCGGCCTCGTGAATATTAATTCAGTGTCCATTCTGAGGTATTGTATGTTTCATGGCGGCCCAGGAAATCGATGCATAGTACCCGACCCAGATGATAATAGACTGAGAAACTCCTCAGAAGAGCTCTAAGCAGAAACCCGCCAGTAAATAGGCGACATCAGTTACACAGAGTTGTGTAGCATGCCTTTGTCATCTATCCTTCTCTGGTTGAGCTTACCTATCTGAAATGCTAACTCAGCAGTCAGCACGCAGCAGTTTGGCCGATTGGTCTTCAGCACATGATGTATCTGTGTCGCGTCGTGTCTGATATATCCCACATGGTGTATCTGTGTCGTGTCGTGTCTGGTATATCCCACATGATGTATCTGTGTCGCGTCGTGTCTGGTATATCCCACATGGTGTATCTGTGTCGCGTCGTGTCTGGTATATCCCACATGGTGCATTTGTGTCGCGTCGTGTCTGGTATATCCCACATGATGTATCTGTGTCGCGTCGTGTCTGGTATATCCCACATGGTGCATCTGTGTCGCGTCGTGTCTGGTATATCCCACATGATGTATCTGTGTCGCGTCGTGTCTGGTATATCCCACATGGTGCATCTGTGTCGTGTCTGGTATATCCCACATGGTGTATCTGTGTCGTGTCGTGTCTGGTATATCCCACATGGTGTATCTGTGTCGCGTCGTGTCTGGTATATCCCACATGGTGTATCTGTGTCGCGTCGTGTCTGGTATATCCCACATGGTGCATCTGTGTCGCGTCGTGTCTGGTATATCCCACATGATGTATCTGTGTCGCGTCGTGTCTGGTATATCCCACATGGTGCATCTGTGTCGCGTCGTGTCTGGTATATCCCACATGATGTATCTGTGTCGCGTCGTGTCTGGTATATCCCACATGGTGCATCTGTGTCGTGTCTGGTATATCCCACATGGTGCATCTGTGTCGCGTCGTGTCTGGTATATCCCACATGATGTATCTGTGTCGCGTCGTGTCTGGTATATCCCACATGGTGTATCTGTGTCGTGTCGTGTCTGGTATATCCCACATGATGTATCTGTGTCGCGTCGTGTCTGATATATCCCACATGATGTATCTGTGTCGCGTCGTGTCTGGTATATCCCACATGGTGCATCTGTGTCGCGTCGTGTCTGGTATATCCCACATGGTGCATCTGTGTCGCGTCGTGTCTGGTATATCCCACATGGTGCATCTGTGTCGCGTCGTGTCTGGTATATCCCACATGGTGTATCTGTGTCGCGTCGTGTCTGATATATCCCACATGGTGTATCTGTGTCGCGTCGTGTCTGGTATATCCCACATGGTGCATCTGTGTCGCGTCGTGTCTGATATATCCCACATGGTGTATCTGTGTCGCGTCGTGTCTGGTATATCCCACATGATGTATCTGTGTCGCGTCGTGTCTGGTATATCCCACATGATGTATCTGTGTCGCGTCGCGTCTGGTATATCCCACATGATGTATCTGTGTCGCGTCGTGTCTGGTATATCCCACATGGTGCATCTGTGTCGCGTCGTGTCTGGTATATCCCACATGATGCATCTGTGTGGCGTCGTGTCTGGTATATCCCACATGGTGCATCTGTGTCGCGTCGTGTCTGGTATATCCCACATGGTGCATCTGTGTCGCGTCGTGTCTGATATATCCCACATGGTGTATCTGTGTGGCGTCGTGTCTGGTATATCCCACATGGTGCATCTGTGTCGCGTCGTGTCTGGTATATCCCACATGATGTATCTGTGTCGCGTCTGGTATATCCCACATGATGTATCTGTGTCGCGTCTGATATATCCCACATGGTGTATCTGTGTCGCGTCGTGTCTGATATATCCCACATGGTGCATCTGTGTCGCGTCGTGTCTAGTATATCCCACATGGTGCATCTGTGTCGCGTCGTGTCTGGTATATCCCACATGGTGTATCTGTGTGGCGTCGTGTCTGGTATATCCCACATGGTGCATCTGTGTCGCGTCGTGTCTGGTATATCCCACATGATGTATCTGTGTCGCGTCTGGTATATCCCACATGATGTATCTGTGTCGCGTCTGATATATCCCACATGGTGTATCTGTGTGGCGTCGTGTCTGGTATATCCCACATGGTGCATCTGTGTCGCGTCGTGTCTGGTATATCCCACATGATGTATCTGTGTCGCGTCTGGTATATCCCACATGATGTATCTGTGTCGCGTCTGATATATCCCACATGGTGTATCTGTGTCGCATCGTGTCTGATATATCCCACATGGTGCATCTGTGTCGCGTCGTGTCTGGTATATCCCACATGGTGCATCTGTGTCGCGTCGTGTCTGGTATATCCCACATGGTGCATCTGTGTCGCGTCGTGTCTGGTATATCCCACATGGTGTATCTGTGTCGCGTCGTGTCTGGTATATCCCACATGGTGCATCTGTGTCGCGTCGTGTCTGGTATATCCCACATGATGCATCTGTGTCGCGTCGTGTCTGGTATATCCCACATGGTGTATCTGTGTCGCGTCGTGTCTGGTATATCCCACATGGTGCATCTGTGTCGCGTCGTGTCTGGTATATCCCACATGGTGTATCTGTGTCGCGTCGTGTCTGGTATATCCCACATGGTGCATTTGTGTCGCGTCGTGTCTGGTATATCCCACATGATGTATCTGTGTCGCGTCGTGTCTGGTATATCCCACATGGTGCATCTGTGTCGCGTCGTGTCTGGTATATCCCACATGATGTATCTGTGTCGCGTCGTGTCTGGTATATCCCACATGGTGCATCTGTGTCGTGTCTGGTATATCCCACATGGTGTATCTGTGTCGTGTCGTGTCTGGTATATCCCACATGGTGTATCTGTGTCGCGTCGTGTCTGGTATATCCCACATGGTGTATCTGTGTCGCGTCGTGTCTGGTATATCCCACATGGTGCATCTGTGTCGCGTCGTGTCTGGTATATCCCACATGATGTATCTGTGTCGCGTCGTGTCTGGTATATCCCACATGGTGCATCTGTGTCGCGTCGTGTCTGGTATATCCCACATGATGTATCTGTGTCGCGTCGTGTCTGGTATATCCCACATGGTGCATCTGTGTCGTGTCTGGTATATCCCACATGGTGCATCTGTGTCGCGTCGTGTCTGGTATATCCCACATGATGTATCTGTGTCGCGTCGTGTCTGGTATATCCCACATGGTGTATCTGTGTCGTGTCGTGTCTGGTATATCCCACATGATGTATCTGTGTCGCGTCGTGTCTGATATATCCCACATGATGTATCTGTGTCGCGTCGTGTCTGGTATATCCCACATGGTGCATCTGTGTCGCGTCGTGTCTGGTATATCCCACATGGTGCATCTGTGTCGCGTCGTGTCTGGTATATCCCACATGGTGCATCTGTGTCGCGTCGTGTCTGGTATATCCCACATGGTGTATCTGTGTCGCGTCGTGTCTGATATATCCCACATGGTGTATCTGTGTCGCGTCGTGTCTGGTATATCCCACATGGTGCATCTGTGTCGCGTCGTGTCTGATATATACCACATGGTGTATCTGTGTCGCGTCGTGTCTGGTATATCCCACATGATGTATCTGTGTCGCGTCGTGTCTGGTATATCCCACATGATGTATCTGTGTCGCGTCGCGTCTGGTATATCCCACATGATGTATCTGTGTCGCGTCGTGTCTGGTATATCCCACATGGTGCATCCGTGTCGCGTCTGGTATATCCCACATGATGTATCTGTGTCGCGTCGTGTCTGGTATATCCCACATGGTGTATCTGTGTCGCGTCGTGTCTGGTATATCCCACATGATGTATCTGTGTCGCGTCGTGTCTGGTATATCCCACATGGTGTATCTGTGTCGCGTCGTGTCTGGTATATCCCACATGGTGCATCTGTGTCGCGTCGTGTCTGGTATATCCCACATGATGTATCTGTGTCGCGTCGTGTCTGGTATATTCCACATGATGTATCTGTGTCGCGTCGTGTCTGGTATATCCCACATGGTGTATCTGTGTCGCGTCGTGTCTGGTATATCCCACATGGTGCATCTGTGTCGCGTCGTGTCTGGTATATCCCACATGATGTATCTGTGTCGCGTCTGGTATATCCCACATGATGTATCTGTGTCGCGTCGTGTCTGGTATATCCCACATGGTGCATCTGTGTCGCGTCGTGTCTGGTATATCCCACATGATGTATCTGTGTCGCGTCTGGTATATCCCACATGATGTATCTGTGTCGCGTCGTGTCTGGTATATCCCACATGGTGCATCTGTGTCGCGTCGTGTCTGGTATATCCCACATGATGCATCTGTGTCGCGTCGTGTCTGGTATATCCCACATGATGTATCTGTGTCGCGTCGTGTCTGGTATATCCCACACGATGCATCTGTGTCGCGTCGTGTCTGGTATATCCCACATGGTGCATCTGTGTCGCGTCGTGTCTGATATATCCCACATGGTGCATCTGTGTCGCGTCGTGTCTGATATATCCCACATGGTGTATCTGTGTCGCGTCGTGTCTGATATATCCCACATGGTGCATCTGTGTCGCGTCGTGTCTGGTATATCCCACATGATGTATCTGTGTCGCGTCGTGTCTGATATATCCCACATGGTGCATCTGTGTCGCGTCTGGTATATCTCACATGATGCATCTGTGTCGCGTCGTGTCTGGTATATCTCACATGGTGCATCTGTGTCGCGTCGTGTCTGGTATATCCCACATGGTGTATCTGTGTCGCGTCGTGTCTGGTATATCCCACACGATGCATCTGTGTCGCGTCGTGTCTGGTATATCCCACATGGTGTATCTGTGTCGTGTCGTGTCTGGTATATCCCACATGGTGTATCTGTGTCGTGTCGTGTCTGGTATATCCCACATGGTGTATCTGTGTCGCGTCGTGTCTGGTATATCCCACACGATGAATCTGTGTCGTGTCGTGTCTGGTATATCCCACATGATGCATCCGTGTCGCGTCTGGTCTGGTATATCCCACATGATGTATCTGTGTCGCGTCTGGTATATCCCACATGATGCATCTGTGTCGCGTCGCGTCTGGTATATCCCACATGGTGCATCTGTGTCGCGTCGTGTCTGGTATATCCCACATGGTGCATCCGTGTCGCGTCTGGTCTGGTATATCCCACATGGTGCATCTGTGTGGCGTCGTGTCTGGTATATTCCACATGGTGCATCTGTGTCGCGTCGTGTCTGGTATATCCCACATGGTGCATCTGTGTCGCGTCGTGTCTGGTATATCCCACATGGTGCATCTGTGTCGCGTCGTGTCTGGTATATCCCACATGGTGCATCTGTGTGGCGTCGTGTCTGGTATATCCCACATGATGTATCTGTGTCGCGTCGTGTCTGGTATATCCCACATGGTGCATCTGTGTCGCGTCGTGTCTGGTATATCCCACATGGTGCATCTGTGTCGCGTCGTGTCTGGTATATCCCACATGATGTATCTGTGTCGCGTCGTGTCTGGTATATCCCACATGGTGCATCTGTGTCGCGTCGTGTCTGGTATATCCCACATGGTGCATCTGTGTCGCGTCGTGTCTGGTATATCCCACATGATGTATCTGTGTCGCGTCGTGTCTGGTATATTCCACATGATGTATCTGTGTCGCGTCGTGTCTGGTATATCCCACATGGTGTATCTGTGTCGCGTCGTGTCTGGTATATCCCACATGGTGCATCTGTGTCGCGTCGTGTCTGGTATATCCCACATGGTGCATCTGTGTCGCGTCGTGTCTGGTATATCCCACATGATGTATCTGTGTCGCGTCGTGTCTGGTATATTCCACATGATGTATCTGTGTCGCGTCGTGTCTGGTATATCCCACATGGTGTATGTGTCGCGTCGTGTCTGGTATATCCCACATGGTGCATCTGTGTCGCGTCGTGTCTGGTATATCCCACATGATGTATCTGTGTCGCGTCTGGTATATCCCACATGATGTATCTGTGTCGCGTCGTGTCTGGTATATCCCACATGGTGCATCTATGTCGCGTCGTGTCTGGTATATCCCACATGGTGCATCTGTGTCGCGTCGTGTCTGGTATATTCCACATGGGGCATCTGTGTCGCGTCGTGTCTGGTATATCCCACATGGTGCATGTGTCGCGTCGTGTCTGGTATATCCCACATGATGTATCTGTGTCGCGTCGTGTCTGGTATATCCCACACGATGCATCTGTGTCGCGTCGTGTCTGGTATATCCCACATGATGTATCTGTGTGGCGTCGTGTCTGGTATATCCCACATGGTGTATCTGTGTCGCGTCGTGTCTGGTATATCCCACATGGTGCATCTGTGTCGCGTCGTGTCTGATATATCCCACATGGTGCATCTGTGTCGCGTCGTGTCTGGTATATCCCACATGGTGCATCTGTGTCGCGTCGTGTCTGGTATATCCCACATGGTGCATCTGTGTCGCGTCGTGTCTGGTATATCCCACATGATGTATCTGTGTCGCGTCGTGTCTGGTATATCCCACATGGTGTATCTGTGTCGCGTCGTGTCTGGTATATCCCACATGGTGCATCTGTGTCGCGTCGTGTCTGGTATATCCCACATGGTGCATCTGTGTCGCGTCGTGTCTGGTATATCCCACATGATGTATCTGTGTCGCGTCGTGTCTGGTATATCCCACATGGTGCATGTGTCGCGTCGTGTCTGGTATATCCCACATGGTGCATCTGTGTCGCGTCGTGTCTGGTATATCCCACATGGTGCATCCGTGTCGCGTCTGGTCTGGTATATCCCACATGGTACATCTGTGTCGCGCCGTGTCTGGTATATCCCACACGATGCATGTGTCGCGTCGTGTCTGGTATATCCCACATGGTGCATCTGTGTCGCGTCGTGTCTGGTATATCCCACATGGTGCATCTGTGTCGCGTCGTGTCTGGTATATCCCACATGGTGCATCTGTGTCGCGTCGTGTCTGGTATATCCCACATGGTGCATCTGTGTCGCGTCGTGTCTGGTATATCCCACATGATGTATCGGTGCGTGTGTCGCGTCGTGTCTGATATATCCCACATGGTGCATCTGTGTGGCGTCGTGTCTGGTATATCCCACATGGTGCATATGTGTGGCGTCGCGTCTGGTATATCCCACATGGTGTATCTGTGTCGCGTCGTGTCTGGTATATCCCACATGGTGTATCTGTGTCGCGTCGTGTCTGGTATATCCCACATGGTGCATCTGTGTCGCGTCGTGTCTGGTATATCCCACATGATGCATCTGTGTCGCGTCTGATATATCCCACATGGTGCATCTGTGTGGCGTCGTGTCTGGTATATCCCACATGGTGCATCTGTGTGGCGTCGTGTCTGGTATATCCCACATGGTGCATCTGTGTCGCGTCGTGTCTGGTATATCCCACATGATGTATCTGTGTCGCGTCGTGTCTGGTATATCCCACATGGTGCATCTGTGTCGCGTCGTGTCTGGTATATCCCACATGGTGCATATGTGTGGCGTCGCGTCTGGTATATCCCACATGGTGCATCTGTGCCGCGTCGTGTCTGGTATATCCCACATGGTGCATCTGTGTCGCGTCGTGTCTGGTATATCCCACATGGTGCATCTGTGTCGCGTCGTGTCTGGTATATCCCACATGGCGTATCTGTGTCGCGTCGTGTCTGGTATATCACACATGGTGTATCTGTGTCGCGTCGTGTCTGGTATATCCCACATGATGTATCTGTGTCGCGTCGTGTCTGGTATATCCCACATGGTGCATCTGTGTCGCGTCGTGTCTGGTATATCCCACATGATGTATCTGTGTCGCGTCGTGTCTGGTATATCCCACATGATGTATCTGTGTCGCGTCGTGTCTGGTATATCCCACATGATGTATCTGTGTCGCGTCGTGTCTGGTATATCCCCACATGGTGTATCTGTGTCGCGTCGTGTCTGGTATATCCCACATGGTGCATCTGTGTCGCGTCGTGTCTGATATATCCCACATGGTGCATCTGTGTCGCGTCGTGTCTGGTATATCCCACATGGTGCATCTGTGTCGCGTCGCGTCTGATATATCCCACATGGTGCATCTGTGTCGCGTCGTGTCTGGTATATCCCACATGGTGCATCTGTGTCGCGTCGTGTCTGGTATATCCCACATGGTGCCAGGGGCGGATCCAGGGGGAAGGCACAGGGGGCACGTGCCCCTCCCGAAACATCTGAGGAGGGCCCTTTTCGGTGCGCGTAGCGCGCCGAAAAGGGCCGACGATACCGCGCGAAGCGCGGTATCATGGGCTCTCTAAGAGACCACGCAAAGTGGTCTTTAGAGAGTGTAGAGCACTTCAGAGGTCCTAAGAGCCAACAGGGCCCTCTCTGAAAGACCAGAGGGCCCCATGGAAGTTCAAAGGGCCCCTGTCCAGGTCAGAGGGATCCTGGCTAGACCGAAAGGGCCCCTGGGCGAGTCAGAAGAGCCCTGCACATGCCGAATGGCCCCTAGACAGCATAGAGGGCCCCTGGGCAGGCCGGAGGGCCCCTGGGCATGTCGGCAGGGCGACAAAGCAGCCAGCGCAGTCCCTTTCAGGTCGAAAGGGTCCCTAAGCAGGCTGGAGTGTCCCTGGACAGACCAGAGGGCCCCTGGGAAGTTCAAAGGTCCCATGTGCAGGTCAGAGGGTCTGCTGGGCCCTTTCAATGCTCGGGAATAGGGCCCTTTCAACGCTCGGGAGGAGAGCCCTTTCAGTGGGTTTAACTCACACTCTCACACTATAGAACATTGTTTGGACGCCTTGATTATTTAGTTGCTAGGATTTGTTTTTCTCGTCAGATGTGACTCTGACTCGTAAGAAGATGAATCGACTCAACTTTGACTTGAGCAGCATCCAGGCGACTCAACTTTGACTCAAGCGACATCCATGTGACTCAACTCTGACTAAAGTTGCGTCCCTATTTTTCTTAAGCGACTCGACTCTGATTCAAGTTGAGTTGAGTCAGTTTTGAGTCAAATTTGACTCACCAACTCGGAGTCAAGCACAACCCTGGGCACTACATTAGTCAGAGATAGCCCTTGACGGACCTGAAAAGGGCCTGCGCCTGTTTGAGAGGATCCTTTCCAGCCCTCAGATGGTCCTAAGCCGGTCTGAGAGGGCCTTTACTAGGCGACAGAGGACCCTATACCGGACACCAGGCGAGCCATTTGGGCCCGCCTGAGCCAGAGGCCTGGTCTGAGCCCTTTCAGGCCTGGCAATGGCTCTCTCAAACGGACGGAGGGCCATTCAAGTCTGGCAATGGCTCTCTCAGGCTTAGACAGGGCCCTCTCAGGCCCATCGATAGTACACTCAAAGAGACTGAGGGACTTCTCTTACCGACCTTAGGGCCCTCTCACACCGGCACAGGACCCTCTCAGCACGACCGAGGGCCTTTTCAAACCTACCAGTGGTCCTCCAGACCAGCATAGGGCGCTCTCAAGTCTTGCAAGGGCCCTACAAGACTGACAGGGTGAGGGGCGTCACCGACGGGGGGTCGGGAAGGAGAGGGTCCGGACATCAACTCTCAGAAGGTGGGGGGTCGACCGCCCCCCCCCCCCCCGAACGCACACACCTTTTTCGGGGAAAGTTAACAATTCATCGTAAAAATTGCCTTTGCAACAGTCAAAATCCCGCTATTATTCCAAAGTTTAAAAACAGGAACATTTCGCGACGCTTCGCGGCGTGACACAAGTTTCGCAATTGCTTATACAAATTTGGAAAATGGGAAAATTAATTCCATTAAATGTCTGGCAGAGGCTCTTGGCGGTAATTGTTGACCCCAGGTCCCACTCTCTTCATAAAATATTAACTTGTAACCCTATTTGTAACAGGCTCCTGGCTACTCCTACTTGTAACAGGGGGGGGGGGGGGGGAGCGGATTTCGCCCCCAGGAGATATCGAGATCTACCCATCCGATTTTCAAAAATCAAACGGCGTTTGGTTCCCCTCATCACGATCTACATTCCTTAAAAAAATCAACATTTTTGATAGGGGGCAACAGGGGGGCAAAAACTACAAATTTTAGTGTTATATATCATCCAACACAACTGTCATGTTTATCAACCGATTGTAACACAACCAATGGGAATCGATAGATTGAATTGGAGATTTATGATTTATATATGGCGATCACTTTTGGAAATTCAAAAATCATAGGCGTGTTCAGGTCACTCAATATGGGGGTGAAGTAAATGCGGAATAAAACTATTTTTGTATGTTTTTTTTTAAATAAATGAAATGGTTTGTTATTGTGCCATTAGAAAACAGTTATAAATCATATTTTTCGCCATAGGCAGTACCAGGTTAGTGAAAAAGAGAGGTCAAATAGGAAAAATATTAACCGCAAGCATGTTGCTACCCAGCACTATAAATATGTTACTGATCGTAGATAGTTCCATTTTGCATGTTGTACTTCATCGTGGCGCATCCAGAATCCAACTGGAGAGGCGCAAGACCTTTTGATAAGTATATTATCCGCTATTATGATACTAACTAGTCAACAGTGACTATTTCACTTACAACTTCAATTAACATTGCTTACCCCCCTTTTTACCCTACCTGGACTCGCCTATTATCTCATAATCGTTCGTAGGGTACCCTGTGGCGCGTTTCATCCGAAAACTGCAGTATGTTATGCCATTGTAGGCCCATGCATCTTAGTTCCCTTGCAATAATATGACCCCCTTTCTTCCATTCCTGAGCGCGCCTCTGCAACAAAAATGATTGTATTCCCTCTCCTGGCCTCATATGTGCATATATCATTATAAGTTAACCGTCTATTGCGCCGTAATCGCTGGCATATCGTCATCACCATGCCAGTCACCCCCATTTTCATGTGCCTGAACACGCCCCTGCAACTCTATATGTAATAAATTATTAAAATAATGGAAGGAGAAGCTATCTTTTACATCTTGATAGCTATAAATGCTCCTTACATCGCTCTATTTACTTCCCGCAGAGCATTGAATACTTCCTGGACCCCCCCCCCCCCCTTTCAAGCCCCTGAAACCGCCTCTGCCATGCAATTTTTATGATATTTCATTAACATCAACTAATTTGCACTTGTTGCAATCACCGTAAACCGATGTAACTCCTTCACACTTGAGGTAGTTAGGAAGAAACCGTGAAGATCGCATTTCCGTATTATCGCCAAATATCGCCGCCGAACCCTCCCAAAACCGTGCTCTGGAACCGTCTCTGTTCAGATTAAGAACTCTAAATTTTGACTCCAAATGCGGAATTCAATTCTAGGAAAATTCCAAAAATGTCATGGGCCTGCTCCCAGCCGTTCTGGAGATATCTGCGAAAAACATGAGGGGGGGGGGGGGGGGCGGAATCCCCCCCCCCCCCCCCTGCTACAAATAGGGTTAAGCGGGATACATGTTTAGCTAGTCTGCCGAGTTCCGAAAAGGGGACGCGAACGCAGAGACACGGGCATCGGCACCCGCGGAAGCTGCTCCAGCGGTGCCCAACTTGCTGGACCTGGAAGAGCTAATAGTGGGGGCCAAGCCAGGACCATCTTCCCAAGCCATCTCCCCTCAGGCTCCTACAGATCCACAGGGACCATTTATGCGCGGAAAAGTCGTTTTGCTTCTTGCTGCTTCGAAACCATTTGCACTGTTACCAGTTGTTTGTTACAGTTCGCTGCATATGCATATACAGTTATTATTATCATATATACTATTGAGCGCTGACTGCCACCGGTCATCGTGATTTACTATCCGAGGCTAGCTAATGTATATGAAAAACCACCTTCATTTCAATATTTTGCATCATACCGAGATATGCAACCAGGAAAAGGGGTTACTTGAGGCTTGGCTCCACTCACGGTCTGGTTCGAATATTACAACTTCATTTTCCACGACCTAAAATTCAATTTTTCACGCCGCTTCGCGGCGTCACATCGGTGGCCAGGGGCTCCGCCACAGGGGGGACGGGGGGACATGTCCCCCCAAACATTTTCTGATTTTAACATTACGCCTATGGACGTTGCATGGCAAGAATCGACTTCAGAATGCCTCCGTCCCCCCCCCCCCAACTTTCGGAAGGTGGCGGCGCCCTTGTCGGTGGCCATCATCATAACGAAGCCATAGTCATCGTCTTCGGTTCGTCGTAACGCTTAATTGAATTAATACAATGTTAGCTTCTTATCCTCTACAAGGTCCATCGCCTGTAATTCTGGGTTTTATCAGGCCAACCTGTAATAATTTTTCTGCGCTTGGCGGCGCTAAATAACAAGTACCTACTGTAACATGAAAATCCACTGACATTACAAATGTTGCAAAGGTTTAAATACACGCAGAACAAATGTGGTTGCATTTTTTTTCTCATTTCAGCCGACCCCCCACTTAAAAATTGTCTGCGACGCCCCTGCATAGGGCACTCTCAGGCCTGACGATGGCCCTCTTAGGCTTGTCAAGGGCTTTCTCCTACCTGAAAATACACTCAGACCGACTGGAGGCCCTTTCAGACTCGCAAAAACGCCCAGGGCCCTTTTCAGCTCGAGGGCCCCTTGAAGTATGATGTGCCCCTCCCGAAAAGTTTCCCTGGATCCGCCCCTGCATGGTGCATCTGTGTCGCGTAGTGTCTGGTATATCCCACATGGTGCATCTGTGTCGCGTCGTGTCTGGTATATCCCACATGGTGCATCTGTGTCGCGTCGTGTCTGGTATATCCCACATGGTGTATCTGTGTCGCGTCGTGTCTGGTATATCCCACATGGTGCATCTGTGTCGCGTCGTGTCTGGTATATCCCACATGATGTATCTGTGTCGCGTCGTGTCTGGTATATCCCACATGGTGCATCTGTGTCGCGTCGTGTCTGGTATATCCCACATGATGTATCTGTGTCGCGTCGTGTCTGGTATATCCCACATGATGTATCTGTGTCGCGTCGTGTCTGGTATACCCCACATGATGTATCTGTGTCGCGTCGTGTCTGGTATATCCCACATGGTGCATCTGTGTCGCGTCGTGTCTGGTATATTCCACATGATGTATCTGTGTCGCGTCGTGTCTGGTATATCCCACATGATGTATCTGTGTCGCGTCGTGTCTGGTATATCCCACATGATGTATCTGTGTGGCGTCGTGTCTGGTATATCCCACATGATGTATCTGTGTCGCGTCGTGTCTGGTATATCCCACATGGTGCATCTGTGTCGCGTCGTGTCCGGTATATCCCACATGATGTATCTGTGTCGCGTCGTGTCTGGTATATCCCACATGATGTATCTGTGTCGCGTCGTGTCTGGTATATCCCACATGGTGCATCTGTGTCGCGTCGTGTCTGGTATATCCCACATGGTGCATCTGTGTCGCGTCGTGTCTGGTATATCCCACATGATGTATCTGTGTCGCGTCGTGTCTGGTATATCCCACATGATGCATCTGTGTGACGTCGTGTCTGGTATATCCCACATGATGTATCTGTGTCGCGTCGTGTCTGGTATATCCCACATGGTGCATCTGTGTCGCGTCGTGTCCGGTATATCCCACATGATGTATCTGTGTCGCGTCGTGTCTGGTATATCCCACATGATGTATCTGTGCCGCGTCGTGTCTGGTATATCCCACATGGTGCATCTGTGTCGCGTCGTGTCTGGTATATCCCACATGGTGCATCTGTGTCGCGTCGTGTCTGGTATATCCCACATGATGTATCTGTGTGGCGTCGTGTCTGGTATATCCCACATGATGTATCTGTGTCGCGTCGTGTCTGGTATATCCCACATGGTGTATCTGTGTCGCGTCGTGTCTGGTATATCCCACATGGTGCATCTGTGTCGCGTCGTGTCTGGTATATCCCACATGGTGCATCTGTGTCGCGTCGTGTCTGGTATATCCCACATGGTGCATCCGTGTCGCGTCTGGTCTGGTATATCCCACATGGTGCATCTGTGTCGCGTCTGATATATCCCACATGGTGCATCTGTGTCGCGTCTGGTATATCCCACATGATGTATCTGTGTCGCGTCGTGTCTGGTATACCCCCACATGGTGCATCTGTGTCGCGTCGTGTCTGGTATATCCCACATGATGTATCTGTGTCGCGTCGTGTCTGGTATATCCCACATGGTGCATCTGTGTCGCGTCGTGTCTGATATATCCCACATGGTGTATCTGTGTCGCGTCGTGTCTGGTATATCCCACATGGTGCATCTGTGTCGCGTCGTGTCTGGTATATCCCACATGATGTATCTGTGTGGCGTCGTGTCTGGTATATCCCACATGGTGCATCTGTGTCGCGTCGTGTCTGGTATATCCCACATGGTGCATCTGTGTGGCGTCGTGTCTGGTATATCCCACATGGTGCATCTGTGTCGCGTCGTGTCTGGTATATCCCACATGGTGCATCTGTGTGGCGTCGTGTCTGGTATATCCCACATGGTGTATCTGTGTCGCGTCTGATATATCCCACATGGTGCATCTGTGTCGCGTCGTGTCTGGTATATCCCACATGGTGCATCTGTGTCGCGTCGTGTCTGGTATATCCCACATGGTGCATCTGTGTCGCGTCGTGTCTGGTATATCCCACATGGTGCATCTGTGTGGCGTCATGTCTGGTATATCCCACATGGTGCATCTGTGTGGCGTCGTGTCTGGTATATCCCACATGGTGTATCTGTGTCGCGTCAGATATATCCCACATGGTGCATCTGTGTCGCGTCGTGTCTGGTATATCCCACATGGTGCATCTGTGTCGCGTCGTGTCTGGTATATCCCACATGGTGCATCTGTGTCGCGTCGTGTCTGGTATATCCCACATGATGTATCTGTGTCGCGTCGTGTCTGGTATATCCCACATGGTGCATCTGTGTCGCGTCGTGTCTGGTATATCCCACATGGTGCATCTGTGTCGCGTCGTGTCTGGTATATCCCACATGGTGCATCTGTGTCGCGTCGTGTCTGGTATATCCCACATGGTGCATCTGTGTCGCGTCGTGTCTGGTATATCCCACATGGTGTATCTGTGTCGCGTCTGATATATCCCACATGGTGCATCTGTGTCGCGTCGTGTCTGGTATATCCCACATGGTGCATCTGTGTCGCGTCGTGTCTGGTATATCCCACATGGTGCATCTGTGTCGCGTCGTGTCTGGTATATCCCACATGATGTATCTGTGTCGCGTCGTGTCTGGTATATCCCACATGGTGCATCTGTGTCGCGTCGTGTCTGGTATATCCCACATGGTGCATCTGTGTCGCGTCGTGTCTGGTATATCCCACATGGTGTATCTGTGTCGCGTCGTGTCTGGTATATCCCACATGGTGTATCTGTGTCGCGTCGTGTCTGGTATATCCCACATGGTGTATCTGTGTCGCGTCGTGTCTGGTATATCCCACATGGTGTATCTGTGTCGCGTCGTGTCTGGTATATCCCACATGGTGTATCTGTGTCGCGTCGTGTCTGGTATATCCCACATGGTGCATCTGTGTCGCGTCGTGTCTGGTATATTCCACATGGTGCATCTGTGTCGCGTCGTGTCTGATATATCCCACATGATGTATCTGTGTGGCGTCGTGTCTGGTATATCCCACATGGTGTATCTGTGTCGCGTCGTGTCTGGTATATCCCACATGGTGCATCTGTGTCGCGTCGTGTCTGGTATATTCCACATGGTGCATCTGTGTCGCGTCGTGTCTGATATATCCCACATGATGTATCTGTGTGGCGTCGTGTCTGGTATATCCCACATGGTGCATCTGTGTCGCGTCGTGTCTGGTATATCCCACATGGTGCATCTGTGTCGCGTCGTGTCTGGTATATTCCACATGGTGCATGTGTCGCGTCGTGTCTGCTATATCCCACATGGTGTATCTGTGTCGCGTCGTGTCTGGTATATTCCACATGATGTATCTGTGTGGCGTCGTGTCTGGTATATCCCACATGGTGCATCTGTGTCGCGTCGTGTCTGGTATATCCCACATGATGTATCTGTGTCGCGTCGTGTCTGGTATATCCCACATGGTGCATCTGTGTCGCGTCGTGTCTGGTATATCCCACATGGTGCATCTGTGTCGCGTCGTGTCTGGTATATCCCACATGATGTATCTGTGTCGCGTCTGATATATCCCACATGGTGCATCTGTGTCGCGTCGTGTCTGGTATATCCCACATGATGTATCTGTGTCGCGTCGTGTCTGATATATCCCACATGATGTATCTGTGTCGCGTCGTGTCTGGTATATTCCACATGGTGCATCTGTGTCGCGTCGTGTCCGGTATATTCCACATGGTGCATCTGTGTCGCGTCGTGTCTGGTATATCCCACATGGTGTATCTGTGTCGCGTCGTGTCTGGTATATCCCACATGATGTATCTGTGTGGCGTCGTGTCTGGTATATCCCACATGGTGCATCTGTGTGGCGTCGTGTCTGGTATATCCCACATGGTGCATCTGTGTCGCGTCGTGTCTGGTATATCCCACATGGTGCATCTGTGTCGCGTCGTGTCTGGTATATCCCACATGGTGCATCTGTGTCGTGTCGTGTCTGGTATATCCCACATGATGTATCTGTGTCGTGTCTGGTCTGATATATCCCACATGGTGCATGTGTCGCGTCGTGTCTGGTATATCCCACATGATGTATCTGTGTCGCGTCGTGTCTGGTATATTCCACATGGTGCATCTGTGTCGCGTCGTGTCCGGTATATCCCACATGGTGCATCTGTGTCGCGTCGTGTCTGGCACATCCCTTTCGATGACGCTCCGTGTACGCACTGTGCGGTGTGCTACATGAGCTGTCTGAACTATCTGTGCTAAGTTCGCAGAGTTGTGATGTGCTAACACGGCACATAACGATACTGGGTGTCCGATTATCGGTGTTCTGAACAGGTTACAGTACAGCTACTATTTCCAACACCGTTGATTTATAATTGGCAATCGGCTTTTGAGCTTCACATTCGCCAGTTCCTGATCATGGTCCGACAATGATGTGTCTATTGCTCTGCTGTTGTTGTTGTGATATTTAGTGATTCGTTGTGTATTTTTGCGAATCGATTTGTCCACGTCTCGGATATTCGCCATTTACGATTAAGTTCATTCGTCTTACACCTCATTTACCTGGATACTTGGCCTATATGCATTTCCCAAAACTGCTCCCGCTGGAGGCGAAATCTTGTACAGATACAATGTTTCAGTACGTTTCTATCGTCGTCACATTGGCTCTCGCTAGCAATGAGACGAAGAGCATGGCGGGCGGGCAGACTATGAATGAATAAAGAAAAGGCATTGACGTATAACCAGATCAATGCAACTGGTGTTCCGGTCAAATACAGCTTGCAAGATATGACAGGGGTTCGGACTCTGGACAGGTTTTGCGGACACGGGTGTAAACAATCTACACGCGTCACTTTTAAACCAATCTTGACAAACTTGGCGTCAAAATGTTGGAAATTAAGTGAACTTCTATTTGCCATCCTCAAAAGTTAAATATATTTACTCTGAGTATGAATAGTTTAGCGTAAAATACTGAAAAATGGGGGGGGGGAAATGTTTTTCAGGGTAAATAATATTTGGTCGCCCAACTTCGAAGAGCCATAGCACCACAACCATATGCTTGGCGGAGTTCGCGCTATGCTCATTCTCTTGTTCATTCAATTTGCTTTCAGAGCATATCGGGTTCAATTAGTTCCTCACATTTTATTTAGACGCCGCGTTGGATCTTGCCCGAACCGACCAGAGTAAAAACTATATTGAAATATGCCAATTTAGTAACAATTTCCCATAAAACCATTATCCTACACTTATCCGGGTTCTAAATAGTACAAATTGCAGATGGATCGATTGAGCAAAGCCTTATGAACAAAATGGTGTCATTGTCAATCTCCTGAGAGCTATATTGACGGTGCAATCAATGGTTTCGTGCTCGCGTGTTGTTGTTGACCTCGCCTTGTAAAAAAATCACCTCTTGTATTTTTTTTTTAAAGGCCTACATCGATTAGAAAACCAATAGCTATTGTACCTGAAATCTCGTCTACAGCTCCTATTGGTTTTTCTGCCGATTTAACGCATTGTGTAAAAAGTTTTTTTTTACAAGGCACGCAGCCGCGGAGTGATTAGGGAGACTCCACGGGATGAAAACAAATAAAATGCCATGCTATTCTCGATTCCAGATTCGAATTCCTCATGAAAAACTGATCCGGATAGTTTTTTTTTGGCAGTGAAACAAAAACACTGCTTTCGGGCTGGTTTTGGCCGCGAAACCGGTCCAAAGTCCGAAACTCCCGTCATATATGTGATTTTAACGATGTACGATTATAGTTGATAATAGAAATGAAAGCTCAACACTTCATGACTTCAATGCTCCATCCATCGACAATTTCCCAATTTTAACTGGCACCACACAAATGCATGATTGTTTCAAATCACCGCCGTCATGCTACTTTTTAAACAACATTCGCTCTACCGCGTGATCAATATGCAATATGTATGAACCACGTGCGATCCTCTTGGATATTTTCAGTTCAACGACCAGAAATTGATGAGTGCGACAATCATGGATTTATTACTATATTACTATTACACATTGCTTAAAAAGCCTGCTCCGACCATTTTACTGAAGTTAGGAGTAAGCCTCTTGAAATAATGCGTTGGAGGAATAAACGAATGAATGTCGTGCATATAATTTTCTAGTCGTTCAGCTACAAGTAGCCCAAGAGGATCACACTTTCATACGCATTGAAACCACTCCAAACGCAGAGGCGACGAGATGAGCAGTTCTTCACTACAATATTCAACCAGTAAGCTGGGAGAAAGCCCGCTGAACTGCGACAGAGAAGACGGAAGCAGGGCAGCAGCACGCAACTCTACAGCTACAGAGCCATCTAGCGTCAACAAAGCGAAACAACAGCTACGGGGACTACCCAGTCGGAGCACCACGCGCCATTCGGGGAAGACTCGTTCTGCCCAAGCTGGCCGAACGACTACTGCCGAACAGCGGGTACCTGGATCGACCGGAGACAGTCGGGCTGGTGGCCGAGGCACTGGAGAGCCTCCGGTGCCCTCCAGCCGGTCGGGGATATTAGTATGAGTGGAGCGCGTGTGACCGAGGGCCACTCGGCCGCCGGTCCGCCGAGGAGGCAGGCATGCTCCGCCACGGGTGATCCATGCGACCGCGGCGCCACACGCCACAGCGAACACACCCCGTGCAAACGACACACGACACACGACAAACTGTCAGTTAGCTCCGTTTATTAGTCGATCTCTCTCAACAGCCATGCATGAACAGAGATGAGTATGCACTGTCGACAATGTAGGGGGGCGGGGCCGCCGCCGCCCGGCGCTGCCGCTGAGGTAGCTGCGGACCGGGCCGGCCGCGCCGCGCGCTACGGCACTACAACGAAAGACCACACAGACAATACGCTGCGGTACAAAACAGACCTACGGACACAAGCTGCCCAGAGCTGAGACCGGCCGGCCATCTAGCTGGCCAGCAGCGAGCTAGCAGCAGGCCAGCCAGCTAGCCAGCCAGCCAGCCGACAGCCAGCCAGCCAGCTAGTCAGCCGCCGACCAGACGGCCGGCCGGCGGGCGGGCCGCTACACCAAGCTCCGACGGGTCCGCTCGCTACACAAACACCTGTCTCACCATACTTCCAGCGCTGGTGTTTCGCCGCAGGTTGGGCGGCTGCCGCTGTGAGAGGCCTCCGCGACTGGCCAGCTCGGCGCGGGACCGGTGCGCAGAGTTGTCGAGCAGCTCGTGCGGCGGCACGGCCCGGTCCAGCTCCTCAGTCACCTGCGGCGGGAGGAGGACGCGTGGCGGACGAGTCAGCAGGAGTGGCTGTGGGCAGCAGACGGCGTATGGGAGCACCCAGGGAAGACGAGTTGGCAGCGTAGTGTGTGTGTGGGCAGCGGGTGGCTGATGGATAAACGGGAGGAGAAACGTCACAGCCGCTCGGCAGACAGAACAAAGCAAACCTCTGACCGAATACCCACCCAACTGACTCGTCCTCCACATACTAACCAACGCACTACCCTACCGGTCCCTACTCACCCCGCCGGCCCCCTACTCACCCCACCGGTCCCATGCTCACCCCGCCGGCCCCCTGCTCACCCGACGGTCCCCTGCTAAGCCCGCCAGCCCCTACTCACCCCACCGGTCCCCTGCTCACCCCGACGGTCCCCTGCTCCCCCCTCCGGCCCCCTACTCACCCCACCGGTCCCCTGCTCACCCCGCCGGTCCCCTGCTCACCCCACCGGTCCCCTGCTCACCCCACCGGCCCCTGCTCAGGCTCACCCTGTGCGGCGGCGGAGTGTCGCCTGATCCCTCTGTATCAGATAACTCAGACGTATCCAGTCTATCCGGCCGGGCTCGGGGCGGAGGTGACGCGCGGCGCGCCGGCGGCGCCCAGCGGCCCCCGGGCTGCGCCGGCAGCTGCACCGGCAGCCCCGCTTCGCGCTGCGTGTCGGCCAGCTGCCGCTCCAGCAGCTGCAGCCGCTCGTGTAGCGCGCGCATCGCTCGGTCGTACTCCCTCTCCCGTCCCTGGTGATACTGCTCTTGCGACAGCAGCCCTGCTTCTCGCCGCTGGAACTCTCGAATCAGCCGCTTGGCCTTCTGGTACTTGCGCTCGAGGGTCTCAAGGTGTACGCGCTGTGAGGCCAGCTGGGACTGGAAGCCGACGGTCTCCTGACGAGAGTTCTGCAGCCGCTGTTCGTACTGCTCCAGCTGAGAGAGGGCGTCCGCCAGCTCCCGGCGGTCATCCTCAGAGCCGGCCAGTGACGACTCCAGCTCACTGATCTGTAGCAGACAGAGGCAAGGTACATGGTAACAGTTATACAGGCGGCCAGTGACGACTCCAGCTCACTGATCTGTAGCAGACAGAGGCAAGGTACATGGTAACAGTTATACAGGCGGCCAGTGACGACTCCAGCTCACTGATCTGTAGCAGACAGAGGCAAGGTACATGGTAACAGTTATACAGGCGGCCAGTGACGACTCCAGCTCACTGATCTGTAGCAGACAGAGGCAAAGTACATGGTAACAGTTATACAGGCGGCCAGTGACGACTCCAGCTCACTGATCTGTAGCAGACAGAGGCAAGGTACATGGTAACAGTTATACAGGCGGCCAGTGACGACTCCAGCTCACTGATCTGTAGCAGACAGAGGCAAGGTACATGGTAACAGTTATACAGCCGGTCAGTGACGACTCCAGCTCACTGATCTGTAGCAGACAGAGGCAAGGTACATGGTAACAGTTATACAGGCGGCCAGTGACGACTCCAGCTCACTGATCTGTAGCAGACAGAGGCAAGGTACATGGTAACAGTTATACAGGCGGCCAGTGACGACTCCAGCTCACTGATCTGTAGCAGACAGAGGCAAGGTACATGGTAACAGTTATACAGGCGGCCAGTGACGACTCCAGCTCACTGATCTGTAGCAGACAGAGGCAAGGTACATGGTAACAGTTATACAGCCGGCCAGTGACGACTCCAGCTCACTGATCTGTAGCAGACAGAGGCAAGGTACATGGTAAAAGTTATACAGGCGGCCAGTGACGACTCCAGCTCACTGATCTGTAGCAGACAGAGGCAAGGTACATGGTAACAGTTATACAGGCGGCCAGTGACGACTCCAGCTCACTGATCTGTAGCAGACAGAGGCAAGGTACATGGTAACAGTTATACAGGCGGCCAGTGACGACTCCAGCTCACTGATCTGTAGCAGACAGAGGCAAGGTACATGGTAACAGTTATACAGCCGGCCAGTGACGACTCCAGCTCACTGATCTGTAGCAGACAGAGGCAAGGCACATGGTAACAGTTATACAGGCGGCCAGTGACGACTCCAGCTCACTGATCTGTAGCAGACAGAGGCAAGGTACATGGTAACAGTTATACAGGCGGCCAGTGACGACTCCAGCTCACTGATCTGTAGCAGACAGAGGCAAGGTACATGGTAACAGTTATACAGGCGGCCAGTGACGACTCCAGCTCACTGATCTGTAGCAGACAGAGGCAAGGTACATGGTAGCAGTTATACAGGCGGCCAGTGACGACTCCAGCTCACTGATCTGTAGCAGACAGAGGCAAGGTACATGGTAACAGTTATACAGGCGGCCAGTGACGACTCCAGCTCACTGATCTGTAGCAGACAGAGGCAAGGTACATGGTAACAGTTATACAGGCGGCCAGTGACGACTCCAGCTCACTGATCTGTAGCAGACAGAGGCAAGGTACATGGTAACAGTTATACAGGCGGCCAGTGACGACTCCAGCTCACTGATCTGTAGGAGACAGAGGCAAGGTACATGGTAACAGTTATACAGGCGGCCAGTGACGACTCCAGCTCACTGATCTGTAGCAGACAGAGGCAAGGTACATGGTAACAGTTATACAGGCGGCCAGTGACGACTCCAGCTCACTGATCTGTAGCAGACAGAGGAAAGGTACATGGTAACAGTTATACAGGCGGCCAGTGACGACTCCAGCTCACTGATCTGTAGGAGACAGAGGCAAGGTACATGGTAACAGTTATACAGGCGGCCAGTGACGACTCCAGCTCACTGATCTGTAGCAGACAGAGGCAAGGTACATGGTAACAGTTATACAGGCGGCCAGTGACGACTCCAGCTCACTGATCTGTGCAGACAGAGGCAAGGTACATGGTAACAGTTATACAGGCGGCCAGTGACGACTCCAGCTCACTGATCTGTAGGAGACAGAGGCAAGGTACATGGTAACAGTTATACAGCCGGCCAGTGACGACTCCAGCTCACTGATCTGTAGCAGACAGAGGCAAGGTACATGGTAACAGTTATACAGGCGGCCAGTGACGACTCCAGCTCACTGATCTGTAGCAGACAGAGGCAAGGTACATGGTAACAGTTATACAGGCGGCCAGTGACGACTCCAGCTCACTGATCTGTAGCAGAAAGAGGCAAGGTACATGGTAACAGTTATACAGGCGGCCAGTGACGACTCCAGCTCACTGATCTGTAGGAGACAGAGGCAAGGTACATGGTAACAGTTATACAGGCGGCCAGTGACGACTCCAGCTCACTGATCTGTAGGAGACAGAGGCAAGGTACATGGTAACAGTTATACAGCCGGCCAGTGACGACTCCAGCTCACTGATCTGTAGCAGACAGAGGCAAGGTACATGGTAACAGTTATACAGGCGGCCAGTGACGACTCCAGCTCACTGATCTGTAGCAGACAGAGGCAAGGTACATGGTAACAGTCATACAGGCGGCCAGTGACGACTCCAGCTCACTGATCTGTAGCAGACAGAGGCAAGGTACATGGTAACAGTTATACAGGCGGCCAGTGACGACTCCAGCTCACTGATCTGTAGCAGACAGAGGCAAGGTACATGGTAACAGTTATACAGGCGGCCAGTGACGACTCCAGCTCACTGATCTGTAGCAGACAGAGGCAAGGTACATGGTAACAGTTATACAGGCGGCCAGTGACGACTCCAGCTCACTGATCTGTAGCAGACAGAGGCAAGGTACATGGTAACAGTTATACAGGCGGCCAGTGACGACTCCAGCTCACTGATCTGTAGCAGACAGAGGCAAGGTACATGGTAACAGTTATACAGCCGGCCAGTGACGACTCCAGCTCACTGATCTGTAGCAGACAGAGGCAAGGTACATGGTAACAGTTATACAGGCGGCCAGTGACGACTCCAGCTCACTGATCTGTAGCAGACAGAGGCAAGGTACATGGTAACAGTTATACAGGCGGCCAGTGACGACTCCAGCTCACTGATCTGTAGCAGACAGAGGCAAGGTACATGGTAACAGTTATACAGGCGGCCAGTGACGACTCCAGCTCACTGATCTGTAGCAGACAGAGGCAAAGTACATGGTAACAGTTATACAGGCGGCCAGTGACGACTCCAGCTCACTGATCTGTAGCAGACAGAGGCAAGGTACATGGTAACAGTTATACAGGCGGCCAGTGACGACTCCAGCTCACTGATCTGTAGCAGACAGAGGCAAGGTACATGGTAACAGTTATACAGCCGGTCAGTGACGACTCCAGCTCACTGATCTGTAGCAGACAGAGGCAAGGTACATGGTAACAGTTATACAGGCGGCCAGTGACGACTCCAGCTCACTGATCTGTAGCAGACAGAGGCAAGGTACATGGTAACAGTTATACAGGCGGCCAGTGACGACTCCAGCTCACTGATCTGTAGCAGACAGAGGCAAGGTACATGGTAACAGTTATACAGGCGGCCAGTGACGACTCCAGCTCACTGATCTGTAGCAGACAGAGGCAAGGTACATGGTAACAGTTATACAGCCGGCCAGTGACGACTCCAGCTCACTGATCTGTAGCAGACAGAGGCAAGGTACATGGTAACAGTTATACAGGCGGCCAGTGACGACTCCAGCTCACTGATCTGTAGCAGACAGAGGCAAGGTACATGGTAACAGTTATACAGGCGGCCAGTGACGACTCCAGCTCACTGATCTGTAGCAGACAGAGGCAAGGTACATGGTAACAGTTATACAGGCGGCCAGTGACGACTCCAGCTCACTGATCTGTAGCAGACAGAGGCAAGGTACATGGTAACAGTTATACAGGCGGCCAGTGACGACTCCAGCTCACTGATCTGTAGCAGACAGAGGCAAGGTACATGGTAACAGTTATACAGGCGGCCAGTGACGACTCCAGCTCACTGATCTGTAGCAGACAGAGGCAAGGTACATGGTAACAGTTATACAGGCGGCCAGTGACGACTCCAGCTCACTGATCTGTAGCAGACAGAGGCAAGGTACATGGTAACAGTCTATACAGGCGGCCAGTGACGACTCCAGCTCACTGATCTGTAGCAGACAGAGGCAAGGTACATGGTAGCAGTTATACAGGCGGCCAGTGACGACTCCAGCTCACTGATCTGTAGCAGACAGAGGCAAGGTACATGGTAACAGTTATACAGGCGGCCAGTGACGACTCCAGCTCACTGATCTGTAGCAGACAGAGGCAAGGTACATGGTAACAGTTATACAGGCGGCCAGTGACGACTCCAGCTCACTGATCTGTAGCAGACAGAGGCAAGGTACATGGTAACAGTTATACAGGCGGCCAGTGACGACTCCAGCTCACTGATCTGTAGCAGACAGAGGCAAGGTACATGGTAACAGTTATACAGGCGGCCAGTGACGACTCCAGCTCACTGATCTGTAGCAGACAGAGGCAAGGTACATGGTAACAGTTATACAGGCGGCCAGTGACGACTCCAGCTCACTGATCTGTATGAGACAGAGGCAAGGTACATGGTAACAGTTATACAGGCGGCCAGTGACGACTCCAGCTCACTGATCTGTAGCAGACAGAGGCAAGGTACATGGTAACAGTTATACAGGCGGCCAGTGACGACTCCAGCTCACTGATCTGTAGCAGACAGAGGCAAGGTACATGGTAACAGTTATACAGGCGGCCAGTGACGACTCCAGCTCACTGATCTGTAGCAGACAGAGGCAAGGTACATGGTAACAGTTATACAGGCGGCCAGTGACGACTCCAGCTCACTGATCTGTAGCAGACAGAGGCAAGGTACATGGTAACAGTTATACAGGCGGCCAGTGACGACTCCAGCTCACTGATCTGTAGCAGACAGAGGCAAGGTACATGGTAACAGTTATACAGGCGGCCAGTGACGACTCCAGCTCACTGATCTGTAGCAGACAGAGGCAAGGTACATGGTAACAGTTATACAGGCGGCCAGTGACGACTCCAGCTCACTGATCTGTAGCAGACAGAGGCAAGGTACATGGTAACAGTTATACAGGCGGCCAGTGACGACTCCAGCTCACTGATCTGTAGCAGACAGAGGCAAGGTACATGGTAACAGTTATACAGGCGGCCAGTGACGACTCCAGCTCACTGATCTGTAGCAGACAGAGGCAAGGTACATGGTAACAGTTATACAGGCGGCCAGTGACGACTCCAGCTCACTGATCTGTAGCAGACAGAGGCAAGGTACATGGTAACAGTTATACAGGCGGCCAGTGACGACTCCAGCTCACTGATCTGTAGCAGACAGAGGCAAGGTACATGGTAACAGTTATACAGGCGGCCAGTGACGACTCCAGCTCACTGATCTGTAGCAGACAGAGGCAAGGTACATGGTAACAGTTATACAGGCGGCCAGTGACGACTCCAGCTCACTGATCTGTAGCAGACAGAGGCAAGGTACATGGTAACAGTTATACAGGCGGCCAGTGACGACTCCAGCTCACTGATCTGTAGCAGACAGAGGCAAGGTACATGGTAACAGTTATACAGGCGGCCAGTGACGACTCCAGCTCACTGATCTGTAGCAGACAGAGGCAAGGTACATGGTAACAGTTATACAGGCCGGCCAGTGACGACTCCAGCTCACTGATCTGTAGCAGACAGAGGCAAGGTACATGGTAACAGTTATACAGGCGGCCAGTGACGACTCCAGCTCACTGATCTGTAGCAGACAGAGGCAAGGTACATGGTAACAGTTATACAGGCGGCCAGTGACGACTCCAGCTCACTGATCTGTAGCAGACAGAGGCAAGGTACATGGTAACAGTTATACAGGCGGCCAGTGACGACTCCAGCTCACTGATCTGTAGCAGACAGAGGCAAGGTACATGGTAACAGTTATACAGGCGGCCAGTGACGACTCCAGCTCACTGATCTGTAGCAGACAGAGGCAAGGTACATGGTAACAGTTATACAGGCGGCCAGTGACGACTCCAGCTCACTGATCTGTAGCAGACAGAGGCAAGGTACATGGTAACAGTTATACAGGCGGCCAGTGACGACTCCAGCTCACTGATCTGTAGCAGACAGAGGCAAGGTACATGGTAACAGTTATACAGGCGGCCAGTGACGACTCCAGCTCACTGATCTGTAGCAGACAGAGGCAAGGTACATGGTAACAGTTATACAGGCGGCCAGTGACGACTCCAGCTCACTGATCTGTAGCAGACAGAGGCAAGGTACATGGTAACAGTTATACAGGCGGCCAGTGACGACTCCAGCTCACTGATCTGTAGCAGACAGAGGCAAGGTACATGGTAACAGTTATACAGGCGGCCAGTGACGACTCCAGCTCACTGATCTGTAGCAGACAGAGGCAAGGTACATGGTAACAGTTATACAGGCGGCCAGTGACGACTCCAGCTCACTGATCTGTAGCAGACAGAGGCAAGGTACATGGTAACAGTTATACAGGCGGCCAGTGACGACTCCAGCTCACTGATCTGTAGCAGACAGAGGCAAGGTACATGGTAACAGTTATACAGGCGGCCAGTGACGACTCCAGCTCACTGATCTGTAGCAGACAGAGGCAAGGTACATGGTAACAGTTATACAGGCGGCCAGTGACGACTCCAGCTCACTGATCTGTAGCAGACAGAGGCAAGGTACATGGTAACAGTTATACAG
>JAXIVJ010010154.1:0-35000 GCA_036785665.1 Chirona hameri
TAACCAGTGGCTTTTGTCATTAGGTCATACGAAAATGACTTGCATTTGGATGGTTTTAACCTTGAGTTTCATGTTTTTGACCACTGTGTGGAGACGTCCCAAGATCTACTTGCAAGCTTTGGTATAATTTTGGGCAAGTTATTTTCCTATACAGTTTGGCGTCATCTGCATAAAGGAGCACCCGAGAGGACAATCCCAACTGGCAGGGTCGTTTATATTACAGGGCGAAGCACAAAGCGGAGATCACGGCCCCTTTCCGGTGTGCCCGACGAACCCGAGCACCACTCTGAGCACTTGCCGTTTACCCCACGCGTTGTTTCCTGCTAATGAGATATGATGTGAACCAATTTAGAGCCGAACCTATACATGGTAAAATTCTCAGCTTGGGAATCAAAGAGAATGATCGACGCTTTGGACGCGGCTGAAAATCTGTATAAATACAATCTGTTTGAGAATGCTCTCTCGATAGCTTCCCATGCAGTGCTCAGCAGTGACGATAGGTTAGTTGCACACGATCTGCCTGGGACGAATCCATGTTGCTCAGAGCGAAATGGCAGGTCTCACATGGCGCAATAAGTTAGTATATGCAACCTTCTCGAGGACCTTTCCGAACAATGGAATCAGTGACACTGAACGAAGCTACTTGGATCTTTGACACTACCCTTCTTGAATATAGGCACGATGTAGCCCTTTTCCAGAGTACCGGAAATATACCTTGGCTTACCGACAGCTACAGATCTTCGCTATAAAGACAGATTAATGCGTCGCTACACTCACGTATTAGGATACGGGCACTGATCCCATCCGACCGCACGCTTTGTTTACAGGAATACTTTCCAGAATCGCTTAACGAGATCTGCGTTACATTCGATGTGGACAAGCGCGATAAATCATAGACGGACAATCGGGCAACACTGTCACAGCATCATCGGTAATTTCGCTGCGAAAGGCCCCCTATTGAGAGCGATAGCCTTATCTCTATCTTCTGTGATTTCTACGCATCTACCACAGTGCTGGCAAAACCCCGGATTTCCACTCTTTGGCAGTTTCAAAAGGACCAAAACCGTTTCGGATTAGTTTTGGAAATCGTCGGTAAGTCCAATCAGAGTAGTCACTGTATTTGGGTGTGTAAGTTATTAAGTCTCTTCTCTTGTCTCGGAATACCTCCTCGATTTCCTCACTCAGGTTACGTTTCCATTCTTTTGAAAGCCGTCTCCTCTCCCCGCAACAAATTCCCGCAAATCACGATCCGAACCAGGGTGGATAATTCCTTTTGATCTGAACAACAGGTATACATCGCGGATGACTTGCATATAAAAGTTCGTAAAATGTATCCACAGCTTGTGTCTACGTGCATATCATCCAGAATATTCACGGGCAGTAGCTCTAATGATGTTCGCAGTCTTTCAAAGTCAGCTGTTTGTAGTTAAAAACTAAAAGATATTACTTAAATGGTCACAGGTTACGAAAGTCATGCGACACATGTTTTATGGGTTATTCTGCACGTATAATTCGATAGGTAGCAGCCATTTTCACAATTTGACACCATATAAGGTAAAGGTCCTAGGTCATATAAGGTCAAAATTTGAAATTGATAAATATAATAAGAAGGCATGTTTCTACACAGTTTTGTCTCTCAGAAATACAGTGCTGGCATTTATTTGGTTGTATCTGGTTACTAAAAGCAAAAAAAAAAACGTAATTTGCAAATATGACGTCAATGATTACATCATATTTAGGGAGCCATAAGTCAGTCAAAATAAAGATATTACTGTTAAAATTGGGTTGGGTATTTCCCACATGTGGTTCTTCAACATATCTTCCGTTATTTTTGTGTTGTTGAAATATTTGATTTTGAGGCATTTTTAACTATTTTTATTGTATTTTGGAGGTAAGAAATCGAAAATCCGAGATAGCCATTTTGTAACCCTTTGCCATTTTCTATCTTTTGACGTTTTTCGATTGCATGTTACTCAAAATATGGCATTTGTACGGCCTTCTAAGTTTAGCCGGTGTTTGTGCCAAAACTCGTGTGTGGTGACGTCCACTAATTCGCTATATCTCGAGAGGAAAAATCGACGAAATTGCTTGGTTTTTGCACAGAAGACGTAAAATTAATGTTAGAAGGTACCAAGGTTCACGTCGATGGCGCTATTGGTTTTTTTAACTATTGCGAAAGTTCGTCATGGGGGGCGAAACCCCCACCCCCCCCTCCACCAGGCAATGACGGTTAACGCAGATAGACGCGGTGTCTGTTCTATCGGGCGGTAGGTCCCAGGGCAGAGTAGAGAGCCAAGGAGAGGACACTGGCGGGGCGAGGACCGGACTCAGGACCCACAGCCGCAGATCGTTAATCTCAGCCGCGGGGCACTCGGACGACACCGTAATGGGACGCTTGATGATGGCCCACAGCGCGGCGTCGGTCACCGACCGCAGACAGAGAGCTGAGACAAGTCATGGGCAGAGATGAGACAGGGGTGGGGTCTCAGACACAGGGGCGGCGGAAGAGGGGCAAGAGAAAGTAAGCTCTCCCCCCCCCCCCCCACACACTCCTCAAAGAAGTTGGGGGGCAAACATGATCCCCCCCCCCCCACACACACACACACACATACACACACACACACATAAATTTGTATGGGGGCCCTCCAAAGAAGTAGTGCGATTTTTATTTTTGACCCCAAAAAATGGACCCGAGGGCCCCGAAGTGTTCCCAGCCAGCCTGAGGGGCCTCGCGTAGGCCTGAGGGGCCCTCGGTAGGCATGAGGGGCCCTCGTTACCCACTTGTGATATCGTTGTGTATATAATGCGTTTTGTGTGGATGTAAGCTGGGCCAGCTGAACACAGAAATGCGGTAGAGGACTAATGATAGGGTGTTCACACTAAAGATAAAAGTGCGTAAGCAGCATTGTAAAGCATTTCTGACGTAGCCGATCACTATAGCCGAGTGTTGAGTTGGTCATGTTATAACTTGTTATAACGCATATAACTATATAGGGCACATGTGGTGAGAGGGCCCTCAGTACAAGAGGGGGGGGGCTGAAACTCCCGGGGCCCCTGTAATTGCTTTGCCCCCCCCCCCCCCCCCCTCCCCGAAATACGATTCGCCGCCACTGCTCAAGACAGGGGCTAAGACAGAGCTGAGACATCTCATGGACAGAGCTGAGACAGCTCAGAGGAATATCAGAGACAGCTCAGAGGCAGAGCTTGGGCAAGAGTTGAGACAGTCAGAGGAAGAACTGGGACAGAGCTGAGATAGCTCAGAGGCATATCAGAGACAAGCTCAGAGGCAGAGCTTGGGCAGAGTTGACAGCTCAGAGCAGAGCTGGGACAGAGCTGAGATAGCTCAGAGGCAAGGCTGGGACAGAGCTGAGACAGCCCAGAGGCAGAGCTGGGACAGACTGAGACAGCTCAAAGAAGAGCTGGAGTAAAATCAGAAATAGCTGAGACGACTCAGAGACAGAAATGAGACAGCTCGCAAGTAGAGGTGAGACAAGGCTGAGACAAACTTGGGAGGAAGAACTGGGACAGCTCAGCAGAGTAGAGCTTGGACAGAGCTGAAACATCTGAGCAGGGCTGCGACAGCTCAGATGGGATAACTGGGTAGCCTAGAGCAGGTAGAACAGCTCAGGGACCAAGAGCCCAAGAGGCCAGAGTTGGAAACAGCCTCAGGGACAGAGCACTCGAAGCTGCCCTGCCGCGCAGATCGGAACAACTCAAAAACAGGCTTTGTGAGAAACGCTACGCGTTTTTCGATCGCACATTTTTCTGAAAGTTTTCACGCAGCTGACTGAGCTAGAAACACGGCATAGTCCTGTCCATGATCCGCAGTTTGAAATGCCCGTTAAAACAAAGACCATTTGCACTTTGCAACATTCATTGTTCCAAGGCCAAGGGCATTCATTTCGATAGTAATCGTGAGGCCGACATATTCTACTGCAGATTCGGTGTAACACCCAAACAAGTGAAGCTTTGAAGTGCCGAGGGAACCAAGCGGCGGACACGCCCAATTCCCTGACCCCAGCTCCCCGTGGCCGTGCGTGTCGGTTGGGACACCCCAGGTTCCCGCTTTTCCGCACTGCGCCGCCTCGGACGCCCCCGGGCGGGCGGCCGGCCGGCCGGCACTAACCGAGTTACGACCCCGTCTTCTCGTTAGGAGCGCAAACATTCCGCTGATTGGCGCACGCCGCACCGCGCCTATCGACCAATCGGAGCGCTGGCAGTCCCGCGTTTATTGACAGACTCACAGGCAAGACAGACACACATACAAACCAGCGGGCAGCGCGACGGACGGTCAGGTGGACAGACTGAGTGGAGCAGTCAGGTCCTGCCGGCTGAGTCGTCACGGTCAGGCCGACGCGCGGACAGGCACACACACGCGGTGCAGGGACCCAGACGGGCAGACACCAGACACTCACGCTGATCTGATCCCCGCGACAGTCGCCCTTGCCTGGACTTCCAGCCACCAGTCGTCAGCAGCACTCCACCCGCCTCCCTCCACCAGCGCTCTCCCGTCTCTGACGACCGCGGCATGTCTTCCCTTCCGAGACGACGCCGGCCTCCGGCGCGGGAGGCGACACAGGACTGCCAGGTACAGAGCACCGGGCGGCACATCCGAGCGGGGGGGGGGTGGGGCACACCGACACAAACCCTATACGCTCTGTATTGTGGTCGGAGGAGGCACTGTGTTGTACGTCATATCGCCCGCTTGGTCAAAACTGATCATGTCTGCTGTCATCTACTGAATTTCTCAGTCTGCATTGACCAGGCTATACTTTGGGTGGACGTGATTGCAGTCACATGGGTGCATACAAATACAAGGGAGCGCCTCCATTGCTGTGAAATTGCGGCAAAGAAGCAGTCACTCCAGCCTGGCACAAACTGCCGTCACTGAACGGACAAGATAAGTCCATTGCGACTGAGTCAAGCCGTAAAAAACACTCTGATTCGGGGATGCATGAAGGCATCGTCGGAAAACCGCGCTCACATTGTACCCGGGAAGACTCGAAGGCCGTGTAATAATGGCAGACATAAATTCCGCACGTCATTACAGACATCAGCCTAAAATAGCGTCATTCTCCGTAGCTGTACAACAGTCCGTTCACAATTGATCATCGAGCACCCCTTTAGCGAGTAGCACGCCCAGACAACGGCTACTGGACAAGAGTTCGACTCGATTTGACACCGCTTTCCGTTGAAAAGCCGTACAATCCAGACATTAATCCGAGGCGGGCGATGATTGCCCAAACCAGCTGAGCTCAATCAACGCTCCCTGGTGGTCCTCATCACTGGCAAGAACCCGTCACTCGCCGTCACAGACAGGTCAAACAAACCATGAGACAGCGCCGGCTCGTAAATGGCCGGTCACGCCCCACAGGAAGACCACTTCAAGTGCCATCGCAGACAGCTTCCACATTGAAACCTCCTTCCTCCCAGCTTCCAGCGAGTGGAGCCGTAGCACCTGCCCAGGCATTGGTGTTGAACCCTTCAACAGGCGTGCACCATCACGCTCTTCACGGACATGAGAAAATCACCCCCACAAGACCCAACTCCCTGACATGCCACGTCACTCACTCTTCCAGACACGACACACCACCGCTGCATATCGTGACGTCATGCATGACGTAATTCATAGCTATGAGGCGAGACCCGCCAGATGACGCCACCCCCTGTACGATATCAGCATATGTCATTGTGACGACCCTGACATACGACACGTCAGTGGCGGATGGCCAGTGATCGCCACCATCATGGCGTCACCACATTGTCACTCGACGTCACAGGGCATCACTAATTTGGGACTGCCACGATTCGTAAGTGCGGCCGGCCGCCACTCGATGGCGCACTGACACGGCCCTTCTGACGCCATCATACGTCACTGGTCCGCAGCTCCACCAGCGACATCTCCAGCGGGCCCTGCGGCAAGAGGATGACACGACCGGTCGAACAGTGGCGCGGATGGTAAGACGGCTGGTGGGAAGCGTCGAGCAAGGGCCGCGCAGGACACAGACCGCTGTACTGCTCTGTCGGCCCGATAGACACCAACAGAGCAAACATTGACGGCCTGCACACGTTGGTGAAGGTTAAATATAGTTCGCCACATTACTAAGTGGATAATATTGAAACAAAAACATTGAGCAAATTTGGTAAATTATTGAGGTTTGTGCCATGCGATTCAGCACTAAGGAGCATTTTAGTATCCGCTAGCTTCACAGGTGGTCCTAAAACCATTTCTGCATGTTGGCTGGGCAACTCTTCTGTTGTTTGCAGCCAATGTCTCGGGACGGTACGATACTATTCAGCACGGCACGGCACACAATTAAACTTTAATTGCACGCAATGTTAATGGAAGGCAACAAAAGGCGACTTTTTCACCTTTAAGGTAAACATCCATATTACAAATTAGTTAAATAAAAAGATAAAATGAAATCAACCAAAACAACCGTATGAAGAAGGGAAGATACAAGTGCAAAAAACAGCACACTTATTAATCCCTAAGCTAAAACCAAACAGTTCCTTTTCTTACGCTCATAATTATATCCATTGTTAGTAAAACTGAGTTATAGTCAAATAAATGTGTGTGTGTACAGGTGGACAATCTGCGCATCCCACGATGAGCCCTACAAAGAGTGTCGTAAAATTGTGACGAGGCTGTGTGCAGCAAGACACTCCCACTGACCGCGTCTGTGACCGCGCACTCCGTCCCAATCAAAACACCTGTCTTAATCCACAACCGAAAACAGCGCAGACGAAAGGCAACAGATACGCCTAAAAAGAAAAAAGAAGAAGAGACAAAACTAATCGCCCCGTCCGAATCAAAGCGATGGTGTGAACGAGTAACATCTCCCAGCATGCTTAGAAACCAAACACTAAAAGACCGACTACGGTACCAACCAAACGCGATCAGAAGCCCCTACACAACAAGGCGAAACTACAGCCTCCATACTAGTTGATCAGCAGAAAAAGGGTGTTCGAATGATGCATCTAGTTTCGTATTAGCTAGAAATAAATAATTTGGTCTGTTTTGGTTTTAAGCTTCGACGCTTAACTACTGGGTTACAGGAAATACCATGCAAGTATGCTAAAAACGTAGTTTCGCCTTCTGCAATCGAATGTAGACCTCCGCTGGGAGCCATCTGGCGGATACTACAGACATAAGGCAGCTGAGTCGCAGTGAATAGGCAGCACAGCACGCCCCAAACGCACATACACACACACAGATAGACACTACACACAAGCAGAGTTAGGTGTTCACACCGCGTGTTGTTACCGTGTTCACGACCTTGTGTCCGGCCGGGCCGAAAGAGGGCGCTGTCTCTGCTCGACAGGGCACGGAGACAGGCCGAGTCACTGGAGGCGCTGATGTGACCAGGTCGCACACCGCCGGGCCACGACCCGCGCACACACACGCGCTCGACCACACAATGCGCGCTGATGGGTACATCTGAACTACGCTGCATGACGACCATTCACCGCCACACAACCCGAGGTCAACTCGAACACAGCCAGACAGCCATGCGTCCGGACCGGGTAGACAGCGATACTTTTACCGCGCCAGAGTTCGCCAAAGTATAGAAAACACTACTGTAAGACATCAGGAATGTGCATATTGCTGTTGTATTCAATACACGACATATGTGCGCATCAAAAGCCAGCAGTCATGTCATCAAAAATATTCCATGAAACAATATCTTAAGAAATTTGCACAACATATTTAGCAAACTATAATTCTCGGAACTTGACAGTGGGCTGCACCTTTTCTGATCCTTGCGTCGGGTCGGCCCTATATGTGTCGTGTCGGGTCGGCCCTGAGTACGAAGGCACCAACCTGGCTGGTGGCGGCGACATCCGGCGAGGAGAGTGGTGAGACCTGCCGTCCAGAGGACACAGGAAGTCCTCGGCGTCCGGAATCTCCTTCCCTTCGCCGACTTCAGCGTGAACTGGCCGCGCTTGTGCAGCTGCCGTCAAACGCAGACACACGAACACAACATCAGATCACAGAACAAACAAACGAGCACTGCAGACTAGGAGAGGCGGGGAAACAGGCGAAACGCAGTCTCGTGGGTGTGCAATGCCACCACGCAGTCAGGAAGGCGCACGTATGAACATCGTTGAGTGGAAAGCATACGACGGAGAAGTTGATTTCACGAAGAAACTAATGAAGCATGTTATACATTGCCAAAACAGCATAATTAGCTAAATTTGACAACTAGTCTTCGTCAAATGTATGAGCTAACAGCTGACGATAACTGTACGAACCGGAGGCCAAATATCACGACAGAGGACACCATGACCGCTGATACTGTCGATCTCACCTTGACTTTGGAGTCGGGACGGAGAGGGTCGATGCTTTGGTTGTCTTCAACTTCCCGTTTCTCCCGCAGTATATCAGCGCCAACCAGCTCATTAAACCTAACAGATGTAACAGATTATTACATCAGGGAACGAACCGATTTGTGGAAAGTGGTTGTAGACTACACAGTTTGCAATGAAAAGAAAGCGATAGGAAGACTGCTCCCAAGAATGGATATTGTTGTAAACACTTAGGTGGAGCAAATAGGGTACCTACCGATACAACCTGGTACGCACAACCTAACCTGGTACCCATCTATACATTTCTACTCATCCGAAACAATAGGCCAAATCGAAGGGGTGGGGGGGATATATCCGCTATAGTACAGACCGCGGTGAATGGTTTCTGTTGTGGAGGGCTGCGATACCGTCCACGACATACCTGGTGAACAGGGTATTGTTGTGGAGGGCTGCGATACCGTCCGCGACTGACCTGGTGAACAGGGTATCTGTTGTGAGGGCTGCGATACGTCCGCGACTGACTGGTGAACAGGGTATCTGTTGTGGAGGGCTGCGATACCGTCCACGACATACCTGGTGAACAGGGTATCTGTTGTGAGGGCTGCGATACCGTCACGCGACTGACCTGGTGAACAGGGTATCGTTGTGGAGGGCTGCGATACGTCCGCGACTGACCTGGTGAACAGGGTATCTGTTGTGGAGGGCTTGCGATACCGTCCCACGACATACCTGGTGAACAGGGTATCTGTTGTGAGGGCTGCGATACCGTACGCGACTGACCTGGTGAACAGGGTATCTGTTGTGCCAGGGCTGCTATACCGTACGCGAACTGACCTGGTGAACAGGGTATCTGTTGTGGAGGGCTGCGATACCGTCCACGACATAACCTGGTGAACAGGGTATCTGTTGTGGAGGGCTGGCGATACCGTCCATCGACTGACCTGGTGAACAGGTGTCTCCCGCAGCAGCGACTTGCTGGCAGGCTATCGAGAGAGCCGAGGCGATCAGCTCGCCGGTGAAGCGCGGCTCGTGCACCAGCAGGGCGCCGTGCACACCTGCAGACGGCGGCACAGGGTCAGGCGCGGACACAGCTGATGGCGGGCACGGACACAGCTGATGGCGGGCACGGACACAGCTGATGGCGGGCACGGACACAGCTGATGGCGGGCACGGGCACAGCTGATGGCGGGCACGGACACAGCTGATGGTGGGCACGGACACAGCTGATGGCGGGCACGGACACAGCTGATGGCAGGGCACGGACACAGCTGATGGCGGGCACGGGCACAGCTGATGGCGGGCACGGACACAGCTGATGCGGGCACGGACACAGCTGATGGCGGGCACGGACACAGCTGATGGCGGGGCACGGACTCAGCTGATGTCGGGCACCGACACAGCTGATGGCGGGCACGGACACAGCTGATGGCGGGCACGGACACAGAGGAAGGCACAGCAACACTATCTGAAGTCGACAGGTAGTGTGGACGACACAGTGAAAGCCTAAAATCGGGTCGTCAGTCGCATAGCTGTTGGTAGTGCATACTGCATACCCTCAGAACCATACAATTAACGATATTTGAAGGACGTTGTTAAAGATATTGGACACTCTGTTGCCAGTTTGGTCCGTGTTGCCACTATATGTGGCGCTGCCACCATGGCGATCAACAGGCCAGCAAAACTCACCTGAGCCGCGCATGTTGGGAGCGTACTCTGCCAGGTCGACCTCCCGGAGCATACTCACTGAGCTGCGCATGTTGGGAGCGTACTCTGCCAGGTCGACCTCCCGGAGCCACTCACCTGAGCGCGTATGTTGGGAGCGTACTCTGCCAGTCGACCTCCTGGAGCCACTCACCTGAGCCGCGCGTGTTGGGAGGTACTCTGCCAGGTCGACCTCCCGGAGCCACTCACCTGAGCCGCGCATGTTGGGAGCGTACTCTGCAGGTCGACCTCCGGAGCATACTCACCTGAGCCGCGCATGTTGGGAGCGTACTCTGCCAGGTCGACCCTCCCGGAGCCACTCACCTGAGCCGCGCATGTTGGGAGCGTACTCTGCCAGGTCGACCTCCCAGAGCCACTCACCTGAGCCGCGCATGTTGGGAGCGTACTCTGCCAGGTCGACCTCCCGGAGCCACTTACCTGAGCCGCGCATGTTGGGAGCGTACTCTGCCAGGTCGACCTCCCGGAGCATACTCACCTGAGCCGCGCATGTTGGGAAGCGTACTCTGCCAGGTTCGACCTCACGGAGCCACTCACCTGAGCCGCGCATGTTGGGAGCGTACCTCTGCCAGGTCGACCTCCCGGAGCATACTCACCTGAGCCGCGCATGTTGGGAGCGTTACTCTGCCAGGTCGACCTCCCGGAGCCACTCAATGACCCGGTGGTTGGTCCAGAGCGCCACCTCGAGCGGGGCCGGCTGGCGAGGCTCGTTCGGCGTGGAGCGGCGACGTAGGCAGGCCGGGGAGAAGCCGTTACTGCGCAGTACCTGTCCCGCACGCACACATACCGACAGCCTTAGATCCGTCACGCACAACATACCGACAGCCATTAGATCCGTCACGCACACATAACCGACAGCCATTAGATCGTCACGCATGACACAGCACGCGTCACAAGTGGCAGTACATTGCACAGGTTCACACACACACACACACACACACACACACACACACACACACACACACACACACACACACACACACCACACGCACACGCACCCGCACCGCACCCGCACCCGCACCCGCACCCGCACCCGCACCGCACCCGCACACGCACACGCCACGCACACGCACCACGCACACGCACACGCACACGCACACGCACACGCACACGCACAGCGCACACGCACACGCCACACGCACACGCACACGCACACGCACACGCACACGCACACGCACACGCACACGCACACGCACACCACATCACGCACACGCACACTCACACACACACACACACAACACACACACACACCCACACCCCACACACACACACTCACACACACACCGCGGTCACACAGCACGCGGAACATGTCGCAAGTTATACGCCACACTTCACTAGGCATATGTCACAGAGCCCATCGAAGTTCTTTATCGGTTTTTCACCTCTACACCCCGTCCGTCCTCCCCAGCCAGCTGGCTCAACTCTACACTCCGTCCGTCCTCCCCAGCCTGCTGCTCAACTCTACACTCACGTCTGTGTCCTCCCAGCCTGCTGGGCTCAAATCTACACTCCGTCCGTCCTCCCCAGTCTGCTGGCTCAACTCTACACTCCGCCCGTCCTCCCTGCCAGCCTGCTGTCTCAAACTCTCACTCCGCCCGTCCTCCCCAGCCTGCTGGCTCAACTCTACACTCCGTCCGTCCTCCCAGCCAGCTGGCTCAACTCTACACTCCGCCCGTCCTCCCCAGCCTGCTGGCTCAACTCTACACTCTGTCTGTCCTCCCCAGCCTGCTGGCTCAACTCTACACTCCCGTCCGTCCTCCCCAGCCAGCTGGCTCAACTCTACACTCCGCCCGTCCTCCCAGCCTGCTGGCTCAACTCTACACTCCGTCTGTCCTCCCAGCCTGCTGGCTCAACACTACACTCCACCCGTCCTCCCCAGCCTGCTGCTCACTCTACACTCCGTCTGTCCTCCCCAGCCTGCTGGCTCAACTCTACACACCGCCCGTCCTCCCCAGCCTGCTGGCTCAACTCTACACTCCGTCTGTCCTCCCCAGCCTGCTGGCTCAACTCTACACTCTGTTCGTCCTCCCAGCCTGCTGGCTCAACTCTACACTCCGTATGTCCTCCCCCAGCCTGCTGGCTCAACTCTACACTCCGTGTGTCCTCCCCAGTCTGCTGGCTCAACTCTACACTCCGTGTGTTCTCCCCAGCCTGCTGGCGCAACTCTACACTCCGTCTGTCTTCCCCAGCCTGCTGGCTCAACTCTACACTCCGTCCGTCCTCCCCAGCCAGCTGCCTCAACTCTACACTCCGCCCGTCCTACCAGGCCTGCTGGCTCAACTCTACACTCCGTCTGTCCTCCCCAGCCTGCTAGCTCAACTCTACACTCCGCCCGTCCTCCCCAGCCTGCTGGCTCAACTCTACACTCCGTCTGTCCTCCTCAGCCTGCTGGCTCAACTCTACACTCCGTCCGTCCTCCCCAGCTAGCTGCTCAACTCTACACACCGCCCGTCCTCCCCAGCCTGCTGGCTCTCAACTCTACACTCCGTCCTGTCCTCCCCAGCCTGCTGGCTCAACTCTACACTCCGCCCGTCCTCCCCAGCCTGCTGCTCAACTCTACACTCCGTGTCCTCCCCAGCCTGCTGACTCAACTCTACACTCCGTCTGTCCTCCCCAGCCTGCTGGCTCAACACTACACTCCACCCGTCCTCCCAAGCCTGCTGGCTCAACACTACACTCCACCCGTCCTCCACAGCCTGCTGGCTCAACTCTCACTCACACTCGTTCGTCCTCCCCAGCCTGCTGGCTCAACTCTACACTCCGCCCGTCCTCCCCAGCCTGCTGGCTCAACTCTACACTCCGCCGTCCTCCCCTGCCTGCTGGCTCAACTCTACACCCCGCCCGTCCTCCCCTGCCCAGTCTGTTGGCTCAACTCCACACTCCGCCCGTCCTCCTCTGCCCAGTCTGCTGGCTCAACTCTACACTCGTCCGTCCTCCCCAGTCTGCTGCTCAACTCTACACTCCGTCCGTCCTCCCCTGTCTGCTGGCTCGAATCACACTCCGCCCGTCCTCCCCTGCCAGTCTGCTGGCTCAACTCACACTCCGCCCGTCCTCCCCTGCCAGTCTGCTGGCTCAAGTCTACACTCCGTCCGTCCTCCCCAGTCTGCTGGCCTCAACTCCCTCTACACTCCGTCCGTCCTCCCCTGTCTGCTGGCTCGACTCTACACTCCGCCCCGTCCTCCCCTGCCCAGTCTGCTGGCTCAACTCTACACTCCGTCCGTCCTCCCCAGTCTGCTGGCCTCAAACTCCACACTCCGCCCGTCCTCCCCAGTCGGCTGGCTCAACTCCACTCTCCGCCCGTCCTCCCTGCCCAGTCTGCTGGCTCACTCCACACTCCGCCCGTCCTCCCCAGTCTGCTGGCTCAACTCCACACTCGCCCGTCCTCCCTGCCAGTCTGCTGTCAACTCCACACTCCGCCAGTCCTCCCAGTCTGCTGGCTCAACTCCACACTCCGCCCGTCCTCCCCTGCCCAATCTGCTGGCTCAACTCTACACCTCCCTCTCCCTCTCCTCTCCCTCTCCCTCTCCCTCTCCCTCTCCCTCTCCCTCTCCCTCTCCCTCTCTATCTCTATCTCTATCTCTATCTCTATCTCTATCTCTATCTCTATCTCTATCTCTATCTCTATCTCTATCTCTATCTCTTTCTCTATCTCTATCTCTATCTCTATCTCTATCTCTATCTCTATCTCTATCTCTATCTCTATCTCTATCTCTATCTCTATCTCTATCTCTATCTCTATCTCTATCTCTATCTCTATCTCTATCTCTATCTCTATCTCTATCTCTATCTCTATCTCTATCTCTATCTCTATCTCTATCCTATCTCTATCTATCTCTATCTCTATCTCTATCTCTATCTCTATCTCTATCTCTATCTCTCTCTCTCTCTCTCTCTCTCTCTCTCTCTCTCTCTCCTCTCTCTCTCTCTCTCTCTCTCTCTCTCTCTCTCTCTCTCTCTCTCTCTCTCTCTCTCTCTCTCTCTCTCCTCCCTCCCTCCCTCCCTCCCTCCCTCCCTCCTCCCCTCCCTCCCTCCCTCCCTCCTCCCTCCCTCCTCCCTCCCTCCCTCCCCCTCCCTCCCTCCCTCCCTCCCTCCCTCCCTCCCTCCCTCCCTCCCTCCCTCCCTCCCTCCCTCCCTCCCTCCCTGCCAGCCTGCCTCACCTGTATGCCTCGCTTTAGACTGAGCGCGTGCAGCAGGTTGGTGATTTTGAGTGTGTGCAGGTCGTCCCAGAGTGAGCTGGTTCAGCACGCGGCCGTCCACCCGAGCCTCCAGGAAGGCGTCCTTATACTGGGCAGGCCGACGTCGTCAGCCAACGCATCACAAAGTTGTGGTCGATGTGGCCGGGCGAGTCGTCGGCTGAAGATCCGGCCGCCCGCAGTGCCAGAACGACCTTCTATACGGTGCAGCGGGTGCTGGCGGAGGGGGCGGAGGGGGGGGGGGGGCGCATGTCCAGGGCGCTGTCTGTGGTCAGGTGTGGTGCAATGACTGAAATGTCTGTTACAGTTGAACAGCGTCAGCATACACTCAGATCATTAAGAAATAACGAATGGAATTTCCGCGCTACTGAATTTATATGTAGCATCGTAATAGTACTAATGCCACAGTGCATAATGCCACACTGTGCGAAACATGGAAGATCAAAATAATTAGATCCAGAAGCATGCTTACACATTGATCGTACAATTGTCCGGTTCGTTTGGCGAGAGAAACTATACAGAGATTGAACAAGAATGACAAAGGCGACTATAGAAACTCCGAAAGGAAATACACGCCATGGAAAAACGATAGAGAACGTATTATTATCATCAAAGCCTTTGATTTCACCACATCCAGCCACCGTGAAGCTCGAGCTGCGCTACTTCCAGCTCCCTACCTTGAGTCCGAGCTCCTTCTCGAGCTCGGCGGGGGTGGCCCGCAGCAGATGACTGCCGGAGCGGACCCAGCGGCGCGCCTCGGCCGTGTAGGCGCTCAGTCCCATCTCATGGAACCAGGCCACCACCGTGTCTGTGTCCCACTCGGACAGAGGGCGCCACAGACGGCTGCCGGACGGAGGAGGCGGTGTTACAGAGGGGGTTGCCGGACGGAGGAGGCGGTGTTACAGAGGGGGTTGCCGGACGGAGGAGGCGGTGTTACAGAGGGCGCCACAGACGGCTGCCCGACGGAGGAGGCGGTGTTACAGAGGGGGCTGCCGGACGGAGGAGGCGGTGTTACAGAGGGCGCCACAGACGGCTGCCCGACGGAAGAGGCGGTGTTACAGAGGGGGTTGCCGGACGGAGGAGGCGGTGTTACAGAGGGCGCCACAGACGGCTGCCCGACGGAGGAGGCGGGGTTACAGAGGGGGTTGCCGGACGGAGGAGGCGGGGTTACAGAGGGGGTTGCCAGACGGAGGAGGCGGTGTTACAGAGGGGGCTGCCGGACGGAGGAGGCGGTGTTACAGAGGGGGCTGCCGGACGGAGGGGGCGGTGTTACAGAGGGCGCCACAGACGGCTGCCCGACGGAGGAGGCGGTGTTACAGAGGGGGTTGCCGGACGGAGGAGGCGGTGTTACAGAGGGTGTTGCCGGACGGAGGAGGCGGTGTTACAGAGGGCGCCACAGACGGCTGCCCGACGGAGGAGGCGGGGTTACAGAGGGGGTTGCCGGACGGAGGAGGCGGGGTTACAGAGGGGGTTGCCAGACGGAGGAGGCGGTGTTACAGAGGGGGCTGCCGGGCGGAGGAGGCGGTGTTACAGAGGGGGCTGCCGGACGGAGGAGGCGGTGTTACAGAGGGCGCCACAGACGGCAGCCCGACGGAGGAGGCGGGGTTACAGAGGGGGTTGCCGGACGGAGGAGGCAGGGTTACAGAGGGGGTTGCCAGACGGAGGAGGCGGTGTTACAGAGGGGGCTGCCGGACGAAGGAGGCGGTGTTACAGAGGGCGCCACAGACGGCAGCCCGACGGAGGAGGCGGGGTTACAGAGGGGGTTGCCGGACGGAGGAGGCGGGGTTACAGAGGGGGTTGCCAGACGGAGGAGGTGGTGTTACAGAGGGGGCTGCCGGACGGAGGAGGCGGTGTTACAGAGGGGGCTGCCGGACGGAGGAGGCGGTGTTACAGAGGGCGCCACAGACGGCAGCCCGACGGAGGAGGCGGGGTTACAGAGGGGGTTGCCGGACGGAGGAGGCGGGGTTACAGAGGGGGTTGCCAGACGGAGGAGGCGGTGTTACAGAGGGGGCTGCCGGACGGAGGAGGCGGTGTTACAGAGGGGGCTGCCGGACGGAAGAGGCGGTGTTACAGAGGGCGCCACAGACGGCAGCCCGACGGAGGAGGCGAGGTTACAGAGGGGGTTGCCGGACGGAGGAGGCGGGGTTACAGAGGGGGTTTCCAGACGGAGGAGGCGGTGTTACAGAGGGGGCTGCCGGACGGAGGAGGCGGTGTTACAGAGGGGGCTGCCGGACGGAGGAGGCGGGGTTACAGAGGGCGCCACAGACGGCAGCCCGACGGAGGAGGCGGGGTTACAGAGAGGGCTGCCGGACGGAGGAGGCGGTGTTACAGAGGGCGCCACAGACGGCTGCCCGACGGAGGAGGCGGGGTTACAGAGGGGGTTGCCGGACGGAGGAGGCGGTGTTACAGAGGGGGCTGCCGGACGGAGGAGGCGGTGTTACAGAGGGAGTTGCCGGACGGAGGAGGCGGTGTTACAGAGGGGGCTGCCGGACGGAGGAGGCGGTGTTACAGAGGGCGCCACAGACGGCTGCCCGACGGAGGAGGCGGGGTTACAGAGGGGGTTGCCGGACGGAGGAGGCGGTGTTACAGAGGGAGCCACAGACGGCTGCCGGACGGAGGAGGCGGTGTTACAGAGGGGGCTGCCGGACGGAGGCGGCGGTGTTACAGAGGGGGTTGCCGGACGGAGGAGGCGGTGTTACAGAGGACGCCACAGACGGCTGCGGTGTTACAGAGGGCGCCACAGACGGCTGCCGGACGGAGGAGGCGGTGTTACAGAGGGGGCTGCCGGACGGAGGAGGCGGTGTTACAGAGGGCGCCACAGACGGCTGCCGGACGGAGGAGGCGGTGTTACAGAGGGGGCTGCCGGACGGAGGAGGCGGGGTTACAGAGGGGGTTGCCAGACGGAGGAGGCGGGGTTACAGAGGGGGTTGCCAGACGGAGGAGGCGGGGTTACAGAGGGGGTTGCCGGACGGAGGAGGCGGTGTTACAGAGGGGGCTGCCGGACGGAGGAGGCGGGGTTACAGAGGGGGCTGCCGGACGGAGGAGGCGGTGTTACAGAGGGGGCTGCCGGACGGAGGAGGCGGTGTTACAGAGGGCGCCACAGACGGCTGCCCGACGGAGGAGGCGGGGTTACAGAGGGGACTGCTGGACGGAGGAGGCGGTGTTACAGAGGGCGCCACAGACGGCTGCCGGACAGAGGAGGCGGTGTTACAGAGGGGGCTGCCGGACGGAGGAGGCGGTGTTACAGAGGGGGCTGCCGGACGGAGGAGGCGGTGTTACAGAGGGCGCCACAGACGGCTGCCGGACAGAGGAGGCGGTGTTACAGAGGGGGCTGCCGGACGGAGGAGGCGGTGTTACAGAGGGCGCCACAGACGGCTGCCCGACGGAGGAGGCGGGGTTACAGAGGGGGCTGCCGGACGGAGGAGGCGGTGTTACAGAGGGGGGCTGCCGGACGGAGGAGGCGGTGTTACAGAGGGCGCCACAGACGGCTGCCGGACGGAGGAGGCGGGGTTACAGAGGGCGCCACAGACGGCTGCCCGACGGAGGAGGCGGGGTTACAGAGGGGGCTGCCGGACGGAGGAGGCGGGGTTACAGAGGGGGGCTGCCGGACGGAGGAGGCGGTGTTACAGAGGGGGCTGCCGGACGGAGGAGGCGGAGTTACAGAGGGGGCTGCCGGACGGAGGAGGCGGTGTTACAGAGGGGGCTGCCGGACGGAGGAGGCGGTGTTACAGAGGGGGCTGCCGGACGGAGGAGGCGGTGTTACAGAGGGCACCACAGACGGCTGCCGGACGGAGGAGGCGGTGTTACAGAGGGCGCCACAGACGGCTGCCCGACGGAGGAGGCGGGGTTACAGAGGGGGCTGCCGGACGGAGGAGGCGGGGTTACAGAGGGGGCTGCCGGACGGAGGAGGCGGGGTTACAGAGGGGGCTGCCGGACGGAGGAGGCGGGGTTACAGAGGGTGCTGCCGGACGGAGGAGGCGGTGTTACAGAGGGCGCCACAGACGGCTGCCGGACAGAGGAGGCGGTGTTACAGAGGGGGTTGCCGGACGGAGGAGGCGGTGTTACAGAGGGCGCCACAGACGGCTGCCCGACGGAGGAGGCGGGGTTACAGAAGGGGTTGTCAGACGGAGGAGGCGGTGTTACAGAGGGGGTTGCCGGACGGAGGAGGCGGTGTTACAGAGGGCGCCACAGACGGCTGCCCGACGGAGGAGGCGGTGTTACAGAGGGGGTTGCCGGACGGAGGAGGCGGTGTTACAGAGGGCGCCACAGACGGCTGCCCGACGGAGGAGGCGGGGTTACAGAGGGGGTTGCCGGACGGAGGAGGCGGGGTTACAGAGGGGGTTGCCGGACGGAGGAGGCGGGGTTACAGAGGGCGCCACAGACGGCTGCCGGACGGAGGAGGCGGTGTTACAGAGGGCGCCACAGACGGCTGCCCGACGGAGGAGGCGGTGTTACAGAGGGGGTTGCCGGACGGAGGAGGCGGTGTTACAGAGGGCGCCACAGACGGCTGCCCGACGGAGGAGGCGGTGTTACAGAGGGCGCCACAGACGGCTGCCGGACGGAGGAGGCGGTGTTACAGAGAGGGCTGCCGGACGGAGGAGGCGGTGTTACAGAGGGCGCCACAGACGGCTGCCCGACGGAGGAGGCGGTGTTACAAAGGGGGCTGCCGGACGGAGGAGGCGGTGTTACAGAGGGCGCCACAGACGGCTGCCCGACGGAGGAGGCGGTGTTACAGAGGGGGCTGCCGGACGGAGGAGGCGGTGTTACAGAGGGGGCTGCCGGACGGAGGAGGCGGTGTTACAGAGGGGGCTGCCGGACGGAGGAGGCGGTGTTACAGAGGGCGCCACAGACGGCTGCCCGACGGAGAAGGCGGGGTTAAAGAGGGGGCTGCCGGACGGAGGAGGCGGTGTTACAGAGGGGGCTGCCGGACGGAGGAGGCGGTGTTACAGAGGGGGCTGCCGGACGGTGGAGGCGGGGTTACAGAGGGCGCCAAAGACGGCTGCCCGACGGAGGAGGCGGGGTTACAGAGGGGGCTGCCGGACGGAGGAGGCGGTGTTACGGAGGGGGCTGCCGGACGGAGGAGGCGGTGTTACAGAGGGGGCTGCCGGACGGAGGAGGCGGTGTTACAGAGGGGGCTGCCGGACGGAGGAGGCGGGGTTACAGAGGGCGCCACAGACGGCTGCCCGACGGAGGAGGCGGGGTTACAGAGGGGGTTGCCGGACGGAGGAGGCGGTGTTACAGAAGGCGCCACAGACGGCTGCCCGACGGAGGAGGCGGTGTTACAGAGGGGGCTGCCGGACGGAGGAGGCGGTGTTACAGAGGGCGCCACAGACGGCTGCCCGACGGAGGAGGCGGTGTTACAGAGGGGGCTGCCGGACGGAGGAGGCGGTGTTACAGAGGGCGCCACAGACGGCTGCCCGACGGAGGAGGCGGTGTTACAGAGGGGGCTGCCGGACGGAGGAGGCGGTGTTACAGAGGGGGCTGCCGGACGGAGGAGGCGGGGTTACAGAGGGGGCTGCCGGACGGAGGAGGCGGTGTTACAGAGGGGGCTGCCGGACGGAGGAGGCGGTGTTACAGAGGGGGCTGCCGGACGGAGGAGGCGGTGTTACAGAGGGGGCTGCCGGACGGAGGAGGCGGGGTTACAGAGGGCGCCACAGACGGCTGCCCGACGGAGGAGGCGGTGTTACAGAGGGGGCTGCCGGACGGAGGAGGCGGTGTTACAGAGGGGGCTGCCGGACGGAGGAGGCGGTGTTACAGAGGGCGCCACAGACGGCTGCCCGACGGAGGAGGCGGGGTTACAGAGGGGGTTGCCAGACGGAGGAGGCGGTGTTACAGAGGGGGTTGCCGGACGGGGGAGGCGGTGTTACAGAGGGGGCTGCCGGACGGAGGAGGCGGGGTTGCAGAGGGCGCCACAGACGGCTGCCCGACGGAGGAGGCGGTGTTACAGAGGGGGCTGCCGGACGGAGGAGGCGGTGTTACAGAGGGGGCTGCCGGACGGAGGAGGCGGTGTTACAGAGGGGGCTGCCGGACGGAGGAGGCGGTGTTACAGAGGGGGCTGCCGGACGGAGGAGGCGGTGTTACAGAGGACGCCACAGACGGCTGCCCGACGGAGGAGGCGGGGTTACAGAGGGGGTTGCCAGACGGAGGAGGCGGTGTTACAGAGGGGGCTGCCGGACGGAGGAGGCGGTGTTACAGAGGGGGCTGCCGGACGGAGGAGGCGGTGTTACAGAGGGGGCTGCCGGACGGAGGAGGCGGCGTTGCAGAGGGCGCCACAGACGGCTGCCCGACGGAGGAGGCGGTGTTACAGAGGGGGCTGCCGGACGGAGGAGGCGGTGTTACAGAGGGCGCCACAGACGGCTGCCCGACGGAGGAGGCGGTGTTACAGAGGGGGCTGCCGGACGGAGGAGGCGGTGTTACAGAGGGCGCCACAGACGGCTGCCCGACGGAGGAGGCGGGGTTACAGAGGGGGTTGCCAGACGGAGGAGGCGGGGTTACAGAGGGAGTTGCCGGACGGAGGAGGCGGTGTTACAGAGGGGGCTGCCGGACGGAGGAGGCGGTGTTACAGAGGGGGCTGCCGGACGGAGGAGGCGGCGTTACAGAGGGCGCCACAGACGGCTGCCCGACGGAGGAGGCGGTGTTACAGAGGGGGCTGCCGGACGGAGGAGGCAGTGTTACAGAGGGCGCCACAGACGGCTGCCCGACGGAGGAGGCGGTGTTACAGAGGGGGCTGCCGGACGGAGGAGGCGGTGTTACAGAGGGCGCCACAGACGGCTGCCCGACGGAGGAGGCGGGGTTACAGAGGGGGTTGCCAGACGGAGGAGGCGGGGTTACAGAGGGAGTTGCCGGACGGAGGAGGCGGTGTTACAGAGGGCGCCACAGACGGCTGCCCGACGGAAGAGGCGGGGTTACAGAGGGGGTTGCCAGACGGAGGAGGCGGTGTTACAGAGGGGGTTGCCAGACGGAGGAGGCGGTGTTACAGAGGGGGTTGCCGGACGGAGGAGGCGGTGTTACAGAGGGTGTTGCCGGACGGAGGAGGCGGTGTTACAGAGGGCGCCACAGACGGCTGCCCGACGGAGGAGGCGGTGTTACAGAGGGGTTGCCGGACGGAGGAGGCGGTGTTACAGAGGGGGCTGCCGGACGGAGGAGGCGGGGTTACAGAGGGGGCTGCCGGACGGAGGAGGCGGGGTTACAGAGGGCGCCACAGACGGCTGCCCGACGGAGGAGGCGGGGTTACAGAGGGGGTTGCCGGACGGAGGAGGCGGTGTTACAGAGGCCGCCACAGACGGCTGCCCGACGGAGGAGGCGGTGTTACAGAGGGGGCTGCCGGACGGAGGAGGCGGTGTTACAGAGGGGGTTGCCGGACGGAAGAGGCGGTGTTACAGAGGACGCCACAGACGGCTGCGGTGTTACAGAGGGCGCCACAGACGGCTGCCGGACGGAGGAGGCGGGTTACAGGAGCCTCACAGGCTACTGTGGCATCACAGCCATATCACAGGCCAGAGGGCGCCATTATCACCACTAGGCGCATAGAGGTGTAAAGTTCATCGCAGCGTACAATATAGTAACATTAATTCCGTATGACTTGGTTTGATGTTAACGTCTTTGTATCAGTGTGCAACATCAGCAATTTCTAACAGACAACAGAGAACTTAAAAATGCTACACCGGCGTTACAATTATGAAGAGGGTCTGCAGTCCTGAAGGTCTGAATATGAAGACTAGCTTCCCACGCGCGCCGTAACTCACTCGTCCTCCCTGTTCTTGTCGCCGCTCCAGCCGAGCCGGGGACCGGCCGTGGCGCGGGTACCGCCGCGCCGGAACTCGCCGCCGTCCGGGATCTCCGCCTCCAGACTGCCAGAGTTACTGCGCTTCATCCTGCGAGAGCATGGCACACTACTCAGCTCGGCAGACAGCACAGCACACTCAGCAGACAGCACAGCACACTCGGCAGACAGCACAGCACACTCGGCAGACAGTACAGCACACTCGGCAGACAGTACAGCACACTCAGCAGACAGCACACTCGGCAGACAGCACAGCACACTCAGCAGACAGCACAGCACACTCGGCAGACAGCACACTCGGCAGACAGTACAGCACACTCGGCAGACAGCACAGCACACTCAGCAGACAGCACAGCACACTCGGCAGACAGCACAGCACACTCGGCAGACAGCACAGCACACTCGGCAGACAGTACAGCACACTCGGCAGACAGCACAGCACACTCGGCAGACAGCACACTCGGCAGACAGCACACTCGGCAGACAGCACAGCACACTCGGCAGACAGCACATCACACTCGGCAGACAGCACAGCACACTCGGCAAACAGCACAACACACTCGGCAGACAGCACACTCAGCAGACAGTACAGCACACTCAGCAGACAGTACAGCACACTCGGCAGACAGCACAGCACACTCGGCAGACAGTACAGCACACTCGGCAGACAGCACAGCACACTCGGCAGACAGCACATCACACTCAGCAGACAGTACATCACACTTGGCAGAGAGTACAGCACACTCAGCAGACAGTACAGCACACTCGGCAGACAGTACAGCACACTCAGCAGACAGTACAGCACACTCGGCAGACAGCACACTCAGCAGACAGTACAGCACACTCGGCAGACAGCACAGCACACTCGGCAGACAGCACACTCAGCAGACAGCACATCACACTCAGCAGACAGTACAGCACACTCGGCACAGTACAGCACACTCAGCAGACAGTACAGCACACTCGGCAGACAGTACAGCACATTCAGCAGACAGCACACTCAGCAAACAGCACAGCACACTCAGCAGACAGTACAGCACACTCGGCAGACAGTACAGCACACTCAGCAGACAGCACAGCACACTCGGAAGACAGCACAGCACACTCAGCAGGCAGCACAGCGTACTCATCAGACAGTACAGCACACTCGGCAGACAGTACAGCACACTCAGCAGACAGTACAGCACACTCGGCAGATAGCACAGCACACTCGGCAGACAGTACAGCACACTCGGCAGACAGCACAGCACACTCGGTAGGCAGCACAGCACACTCGGCAGACATCACAGCACACTCGGCAGACAGCACACTCAGCAGACAGTACAGCACACTCGGCAGACAGCACAGCACACTCGGCAGACAGCACAACACACTTGGCAGACAGTACAGCACACTCGGCAAGACAGCACAACACACTTGGCAGACAGTACAGCACACTCGGCAGACAGCACAGCACAGCACACTCGGCAGACAGTAAAGCAAATTCAGACTACAGTACAGACAGTTTATCCCGATAAAAATAAACACTGCAGATGCGGTGCATTAAGCAAAGACAAAAGGTAGAATGATAAAATACACGTGATAATCTTAAATGCAGGCATCACTTGAATAGCAAATAATGGAAATAATATTTTAATTGAACTGCTAAGTGTAAGTTTACGTTAAATGAAATAAAATAAGACATAATTAAGCTACTTTTTCAGTGTCACAAGCCTTGATCAATAGGATGTGTGCACCATTCCGTGTGCAGTATTCACATTCAGTATCCGTGACTGACGACCTGACCGACCAGTGTAGCCTGCTTTGTACGGTCAATCTGTCCCATTCATCCATACCAACACCGCTAGATTTGTCGCCGCTATCGGCTGACCTCTAATCAGCTGACCTATCCGATGAACCGCGTCCAGCTCCACTATCAGCACCACTCCTTCCCACGCACACAATCACACCAGCGACGCCCGCCCGGTCTCACAGAACGTCACACTGGACCGGCTATCAGACAGAATAGATTTACCAGCACCAGATGAAGTGCTCACAAAGCTAGAGTACCAACACCAGCACCAGTTGAAGTGCTCACAAAGCTAGAGTACGAACACCAGCACCAGTTGAAGTGCTCACAAAGCTAGAGTACGAACACCAGCACCAGTTGAAGTGCTCACAAAGCTAGAGTACCAACACCAGCACCAGTTGAAGTGCTCACAAAGCTAGAGTACGAACACCAGCACCAGTTGAAGTGCTCACAAAGCTAGAGTACGAACACCAGCACCAGTTGAAGTGCTCACAAAGCTCGAGTACCAACACCAGCTGCCAGTTGAAGTGCTCACAAAGCTCGAGTACCAACACCAGCTGCCAGTTGAAGTGCTCACAAAGCTCGAGTACCAACACCAGCTGCCAGTTGAAGTGCTCACAAAGCTCGAGTACCAACACCAGCTGCCAGTTGAAGTGCTCACAAAGCTAGAGTACGAACACGTCCAGCTGCCAGTTGAAGTGCTCACAAAGCTAGAGTACGAACACGTCCAGCTGCCAGTTGAAGTGCTCACAAAGCTAGAGTACGAACACGTCCAGCTGCCAGCGGCGTCACATCGGTAACTTATTTCCCGACTGCCGGGCAAACCCGTGTCTTCTCGTTAGTTACCTGCCGAACAGCTTCTTGAACCCCTTGTTCTTCGGCTGCGTGGTGGGTGACGGCGGACCGGAGACGCCGTCTTCAGTTGGACCACCGTGGCCGGAAGACTGGTCAGTCTCAGCTGCTGGCCCAATAACAACACCGAAGCACGACCAGCACACATCACAAGTTAGTACATGGTCAAAGTCAGCATCACATGTCGTAACAGCGCGGTCTTCAGACGTCCCCTCTCCCCTCCCGACAGACAGACATACACAGAAGCGCATAGAAATAAACGAAGGAACACAGAAAAAAAAACGCACAGTCGTACACAGACAAAGATACACACAAACACAAACATACACAAACAAACGCACAGAGAGGGAGAGAGAGAAAGAGAGTCGTACACGGGCAAACAAACAGGACGTAGAGACGGAACGCTGAATCGACCCGTTTTAAGATATGTACACTAAGCTAGCTAAGAAAAATGACAAAAAGACAAACGAAGAACTTTCAAACATGAATGGTACCATGGCCAATGGATTACATGAAATCGAAAATACGTGGACTACTTAAGCGCGGACTACCAAAGAATAAAACATGAATAGCTTAATCAGTTCACAATGCTCATTTACGGTAAAGCATGTAAGTAAAATAAATAAAACGCAAGATATCCATTCCACTAGCGAAAACAGCAGCCAGAATATTACAATGTAACAACAAAAGGTGATATTGTTTTGCACCGTTTGAGTGTTAGTCAAACACAAGACAACAAACACAGGCTCCAGGCAATATCTCCGAACAACCGTGGAAGCATGCGAGCTAGTCTAAACAAAGCGGTTCAAACAGGACATAGACCTCCGTGCATCGGCAAACTACAAAATGCATACTCAGTGCAATGCGTGCATCAAACAGTGCAACAGCAAAAGAGCCCGCACTCCCGCTAGAACTCCAGTCTAGAAAACCCGAATGCGACAACTCAAAGTAAACGAGTTCGCTCGGCAACCCATTCTCATAGTTTCGGTGTCTCATTCTCCGAGTGTGTCATACAAAGTATGTAGTAAAGTCCGTAGAACGTTACGTAGGAGCGTCCCGTGGAGACATAGTCTATTTGAGTGTCCCATGAAACAAACCACAGGAGGATCTCACAGGAGCGGACTCTAGGGGTGCACCTGAGGAGCGTTCTTTAGGAACGCTCCTTAGGAACATCACTGAGGAGCTGACTCTTGGAGCGCCCTTCAGGAGCATTTGATTGGGGCACCCATTTGGAGCGTCCTGTAGTAGCACCCCTAGGAGCGTCCTCTAGGAGCACCCTTAGGAGCATTCGTTAGGAGTGGCCCACAGTAGCACCGCAGCAATGGCCCACGCCGGAGCGTCTAGCGCATGCGCAGTAGTAGTCAGTCACAGCAGACAGGGAGAGAATGGGCCGGCGGCCTCCGTCACCTAGATTGGGCTCCGAGCGGCTAAACTTCCCCGTGACCCGGCCCCAGAAGCGGCGCCGACCGGCTGGCTGTTTACCAAATGCCACCACCCGCCGCTGGGCGTCGCCCGGGGCGGCGGCGGGGGCGGCGCCCGACGACGAGACACGCGGCAGCGTGCCGCCCAGCGACTCCACCCGCCGACGATGTGACGACGGCGGCGTCTGACGGCACAGATAGGGGGGGGGGGGTGAGGTGACTGGAAAACTCGTGCTTACTACTCAGACATCCTTTAATGACCATTGAAGATACGGTGGAACAGACTATATGTAGTAGAAGCACAAGGCACACATTTATACCAGCAACACGACGGCACTTAAGCGCCTTTCAGCTGACCGTGACTCTTGAAATAAGAAAACCATTCCACATTTCTCATCAATATTTTTTTTTGCAAGACCATACCAGACTCAGGGTGCCTCACGTTTCCAACTACCACAGACCCGGGCGCGCTCCAGTGGCAACGCTGCGTACCTTTGGTAGGGATCCTTCCCGATAGGTGGCATTGTTGGTGAAGGCCGGCGAATCCAGGGCAGATGTGTACCGGCTGCCGTCTGTGGTGCTCGCCGACGACTGCCGAACGCACACAAACACACCAGTTAATCATTGATAACCGCCTAATGCAGCTCATCATTTCCCAGCTTCGTCTGAGTGATGTCCCTCTCGAACGGCTGACGGAAGCGAGTCGATGATCGCTACGCGGGACGATGGGAGAGCGAACAATATAGCAAGAACACGCCACGAACGCCTGACGGAAGCGAGTCGATGATCGCTACGCGGGACGATGGGAGAGCGAACAATATAGCAAGAACACGCCACGAACGGCTGACGGAAGCGAGTCGATGATCGCTACGCGGGACGATGGGAGAGCGAACAATATAGCCAGAACACGCCACGAACGGCTGACGGAAGCGAGTCGATGATCGCTACGCGGGACGATGGGAGAGCGAACAATATAGCCAGAACACGCCACGCATTTTACAGCAATGGACACAAAGCAATGTACACATATACACAAAAACAACCAAAAGATGTACGTTTGGTAAAATGCTTAATATCAGGAGCTTCCATGGACTTTCCACTTACAAATTTAGTTTTTGTTTTAACGCTAACTTCATCGTTCTTGTGTTCCAGATGTGCCTGGATCCCGGGATCCAGCTGAGATCCGGATTTGTGTCATGTGTCCCGACATCCATATGGGACACCAGATCCAGGTACACAATAAGCCGAGGGATCAACAAAGATCCCAGCTCCTGATTTATTTTGAGACGAGGGATCCACAAAGATCCCAGATCTTGAAGCATTTTACGCCCCGAGGGATCCAGAATCCCAGATCTTTATGGATTTTACGCAGAGACATCCATTGGGATCCAATATCTTCATGCATTTTATGCCGAGGGATCCACTGGGATCCCAGATCCAACTTCGGGATCCAGGTACAAGTCTTAAATAACCAAGAAGTAGGTATCATAATAAGGTACCTACTTCTTGCTAATTTTATCATATGGGATAATTAATTACAATTTCTATGTTTGCTAATAGGTGCAAGGTAATTTGCAGTTACAAATGATCTACATAATACATACTATATACGCAACATAGAGACCACAAATTTTGATGTCAGTCCCAGCATCAGTCCCTGTTTGATGGCAGTCCCTGTTTCAAGATCTGAGGCTCGTTTAAATTAGAGATCCACTGAGATCCCAGATAACTAGGAAGCTGAGAGACTCTCAGAGGCACAATATATACATGCATTTTAAGCCGAAAGCTCTACAAAGATCCTAGATCCTGTTTAACCCGGCATTGACTGGGGGGTCCCAGCAGAACACCATTGACTGGGGGTCCCAGCAGAACACCATTGACTGGGGGTCCCAGCAGAACACCATTGACTGGGGTCCCAGCAGAACACCATTGACTGGGGGTCCCAGCAGAACACCATTGACTGGGGGTCCCAGCAGAACACCATTGACTGGGGGTCCCAGCAGAATACCATTGACTGGGGGTCCCAGCAGAACACCATTGACTGGGGGTCCCAGCAGAACACCATTGACTGGGGGTCCCAGCAGAACACCATTGACTGGGGGTCCCAGCAGAACACCATTGACTGGGGGTCCCAGCAGAACACCATTGACTGGGGTCCCAGCAGAACACCATTGACTGGGGTCCCAGCAGAAAACCATTGACTGGGGGTCCCAGCAGAACACCATTGACTGGGGTCCCAGCAGAACACCATTGACTGGGGGTCCCAGCAGAACACCATTGACTGGGAGTCCCAGCAGAACACCATTGACTGGGGGTCCCAGCAGAACACCATTGACTGGGGGTCCCAGCAGAACACCATTGACTGGGGGTCCCAGCAGAACACCATTGACTGGGGTCCCAGCAGAACACCATTGACTGGGGGTCCCAGCAGAACACCATTGACTGGGGTCCCAGCAGAACACCATTGACTGGGGGTCCCAGCAGAACACCATTGACTGGGGGTCCCAGCAGAACACCATTGACTGGGGGTCCCAGCAGAACACCATTGACTGGGGGTCCCAGCAGAACACCATTGACTGGGGGTCCCAGCAGAACACCATTGACTGGGGGTCCCAGCAGAACACCAATGACTGGGGGTCCCAGCAGAACACCATTGACTGGGGGTCCCAGCAGAACACCATTGACTGGGGGTCCCAGCAGAACACCATTGACTGGGGGTCCCAGCAGAACACCATTGACTGGGGGTCCCAACAGAACACCATTGACTGGGGGTCCCAGCAGAACACCATTGACTGGGGTCCCAGCAGAACACCATTGACTGGGGGTCCCAGCAGAACACCATTGACTGGGGGTCCCAGCAGAACACCATTGACTGGGGGTCCCAGCAGAACACCATTGACTGGGGTCCCAGCAGAACACCATTGACTGGGGTCCCAGCAGAACACCATTGACTGGGGGTCCCAGCAGAACACCATTGACTGGGGGTCCCAGCAGAACACCATTGACTGGGGTCCCAGCAGAACACCATTGACTGGGGGTCCCAGCAGAACACCATTGACTGGTGGTCCCAGGAGAACACCATTGACTGGGGGTCCCAGCAGAACACCATTGACTGGGGTCCCAGCAGAACATATTGACTGGGGGTCCCAGCAGAACACCATTGACTGGGGGTCCCAGCAGAACACCATTGACTGGGGGTCCCAGCAGAACACCATTGACTGGGGGTCCCAGCAGAACACCATTGACTGGGGGTCCCAGCAGAACACCATTGACTGGGGGTCCCAGCAGAACACCATTGACTGGGGGTCCCAGCAGAACACCATTGACTGGGGGTCCCAGCAGAACACCATTGACTGGGGGTCCCAGCAGAACACCATTGACTGGGGGTCCCAGCAGAACACCATTGACTGGGGGTCCCAGCAGAACACCATTGACTGGGGGTCCCAGCAGAACACCATTGACTGGGGTCCCAGCAGAACACCATTGACTGGGGGTCCCAGCAGAACACCATTGACTGGGGGTCCCAGCAGAACACCATTGACTGGGGGTCCCAGCAGAACACCATTGACTGGGGTCCCAGCAGAACACCATTGACTGGGGGTCCCAGCAGAACACCATTGACTGGGGGTCCCAGCAGAACACCATTGACTGGGGTCCCAGCAGAACACCATTGACTGGGGGTCCCAGCAGAACACCATTGACTGGGGGTCCCAGCAGAACACCATTGACTGGGGGTCCCAGCAGAACACCATTGACTGGGGGTCCCAGCAGAACACCATTGACTGGGGTCCCAGCAGAACACCATTGACTGGGGGTCCCAGCAGAACACCATTGACTGGGGGTCCCAGCAGAACACCATTGACTGGGGGTCCCAGCAGAACACCATTGACTGGGGTCCAAGCAGAACACCATTGACTGGGGGTCCCAGCAGAACACCATTGACTGGGGGTCCCAGCAGAACACCATTGACTGGGGGTCCCAGCAGAACACCATTGACTGGGGGATCCCAGCAGAACACCATTGACTGGGGGTCCCAGCAGAACACCATTGACTGGGGGTCCCAGCAGAACACCATTGACTGGGGGGGGGGCGTTAAACGCCCCCTGGTTATCTTCCGAACCAATGATCACAGCGAGACGCACAAGGCGGCATTCAAAAGATTTCAATTAGACGAATCTAAATCACACTCAAAAATGTCATAGTGAGGTCACATGTCAGGTCACGGTCACGGTCAGGTCAAAGGTCAAAATCGACGTATGAGTTTATGGGCCATACTTTCTATCCAAAACTTTCGATTACGACCATGATCACCCAAAGTGCTTCCAAAGGTATGATGTACATCCCAAAGGTATGATGTACATCCCGCATGAGCTAAAGTGAGATTGTTGGTAAAGGTCAAGGTCAAGGTCAGGTCACAAAAGGTCACTATGCGCAAAATATCTACGAAAGTCATGCAACACATGTTTTATGGATTATTTTCGACGTATAATTCGGTAGTGATAGTTATGTTACCACCTGACTTCATTTCAAGTTCAAGATCAGTTCAAGTTCAGGTCACTGAAGGTCAAATTTTGAAATGGATAAATATAAATAAAAAAGGCATGTTTCTAGACCAGTTTTGTCTTGGAAATGCATTGCTAGAATTTATTTATCTGTATCTGGTTAATACAAGCCAAAAAACGTAATTTCAAAATATGACGTTATGAATTAACCATACTTTAGATGCCATAAGTCAGGCATAAATTATTAAATCATTTTGAAATTGGGTATGGTAGTTGCCCATATGTGGTTCTTTGACATATATTCCGGCTTTTTGAATATTTTTTAGAAGAAAAAAACAGACTTTGTGGGCATTTTAATGCTTTTTTTATTTTTGGGGGGTAAAAAAAAGTTAAAAAAATCCGAGATAGCCATGTTGTAGCCCTTCCCAATTGCTATCTTTTGACGTTTTTGGATTGCACTTTGCTCAAAATATGGCATTTGTACGGTCTGTTTAAAGTTTAGCTGATTTTTTGTGTAAAACTCGTGTGTATTGACGTCACTAAATTCGCTATAACTCTTATTTTGTATCGGACGAAATTGCTTTATTTTTGCACAGAAGACGTAAAATAGATGCAGAGGAAGGTACCCGAAGTTTCACATTGATAGCGCTATTGTTTTGTATAGCTATTACGAAAGTTCTTCAGGGGGCGTTAACGCCCCCCCCCCCCCCGTCAATGGCGGGTTAACACGCACAGTGGAGAGGGGTATGCCACTAACACGCAGTGGAGGGGGGAGGGGGCACTTAGTGCCCCCCCCCCCCCTAAGATCTCCGAAAGTATGGGAGCTAGAACGATCAATCTTACAGGTTTAAGTAGGTGCTATGATGATCTACATTTTTTGAAATTTGCGTGACCTTAGGTCAATATCTTCAAGGTAAAACGAGGTCACGAAGGTCAAATCTGGCCAAATGTCACATTTTTGGGAATTTGACCGCCGTGACGTCACAGGTCACCAGAAATGTGTCCAAAGTTGTGTCCGGGGATGAACATTGACATTGGCTACCGAATGGCGTTTGAATCATTCCGATCCGACTGTTGGTTCCGAAGATGACTGCTCCGCTTTGTTTTCGAGCTATTCACGAAAAACATGTGGGGGGGGGGGGGTACAAAAGCCCCTCCCCCTCCCTCCCTCCTCCCTCCTCCCTCCTCCCTCCCTCCTCCCCCCTCCCCTCCCTCCCTCCCCCCCCCCCCCCCCCCTCCCCCCTCCTCCTCTCTCCTCCCCTCCTCCCCCCCCTCTACTGCGCGTGTTAAGGCGTTTGATCTAGAAAGGATCCCAGATCTACATTTATTTTTACGCCGAGGGATCCACAAAGATCCAATATATATTGTATGCCGTGGGTTCTACATAGATCCCAGATCCTGATATATTTTGAATCCACTGGGCTCCAAAATCTTCATGCATTTTATGCCGAGGGATTCACTGGGATCCCAGATCCAACTTCGGGATCCAGGCACAAGTCTGTTGTGTTCGCCTTAGTGACGAGTGCCGGCCACTCACATTGGCTCGTTGCGGTGAGTCGATCACACTGTGATTCGGGGTGGACGTGGCCGCCGGGAACACCCCTCCACGTGGCACCACCGGCGGCTTCTCCCGGATGCGGCTCCGCTCCTCCTCGCTCTGCAACGTCACAGGGCGACGTCACAGGGCGACGTGACACACCTCGACCGCCGCCGGGCCCAAAAATAGGCCGGCTGAGGCGCACAGCGCGACGTCCGGAAACGGCAGTTGGAACAGAGACAAGATTTGCAAACGCAGACGCAAAACAATGAGTGTTCGTCACCACATTGGGTATGTGTCGATTTAATTGCCCATGCAAATCCAAAAATGAATTGAATGTCTCAACCAGGTTTAAAAAAGACAGACACGCAGCGTCATTTCTGACTGAGGGGTTCGTCGTCTTATAGCACAGTCGTGCCGGACTGCCGGGACGACGAGGGTTCGTCGTCTTATAGCACAGTCGTGCCGGACTGCCGGGACGACGAGGGTTCGTCGTCTTATAGCACAGTCGTGCCGGACTGCCGGGACGACGAGGGTTCGTCGTCTTATAGCACAGCCTTGCCGGACTGCCGGGACGACGAGGGTTCGTCGTCTTATAGCACAGCCTTGCCGGACTGCCGGGACGACGAGGGTTCGTCGTCTTATAGCACAGTCGTGCCGGACTGCCGGGACGACGAGGGTTCGTCGTCTTATAGCACAGTCGTGCCGGACTGCCGGGACGACGAGGGTTCGTCGTCTTATAGCACAGTCGTGCCGGACTGCCGGGACGACGAGGGTTCGTCGTCTTATAGCACAGCCTTGCCGGACTGCCGGGACGACGAGGGTTCGTCGTCTTATAGCACAGCCTTGCCGGACTGCCGGGACGACGAGGGTTCGTCGTCTTATAGCACAGTCGTGCCGGACTGCCGGGACGAGGGTTCGTCGTCTTATAGCACAGTCGTGCCGGACTGCCGGGACGACGAGGGTTCGTCGTCTTATAGCACAGTCGTGCCGGACTGCCGGGACGACGAGGGTTCGTCGTCTTATAGCACAGTCGTGCCGGACTGCCGGGACGACGAGGGTTCGTCGTCTTAAGACGAGGGTTCGTCGTCTTATAGCACAGTCTTGCCGGACTGCCGGGACGACGAGGGTTCGTCGTCTTAAGACGAGGGTTCGTCGTCTTATAGCACAGTCGTGCCGGACTGCCGGGACGACGAGGGTTCGTCGTCTTAAGACGAGGGTTCGTCGTCTTATAGCACAGTCGTGCCGGACTGCCGGGACGACGAGGGTTCGTCGTCTTATAGCACAGTCTTGCCGGACTGCCGGGACGACGAGGGTTCGTCGTCTTATAGCACAGTCGTGCCGGACTGCCGGGACGACGAGGGTTCGTCGTCTTAAGACGAGGGTTCGTCGTCTTATAGCACAGTCGTGCCGGACTGCCGGGACGACGAGGGTTCGTCGTCTTATAGCACAGTCGTGCCGGACTGCCGGGACGACGAGGGTTCGTCGTCTTAAGACGAGGGTTCGTCGTCTTATAGCACAGTCTTGCCGGACTGCCGGGACGACGAGGGTTCGTCGTCTTAAGACGAGGGTTCGTCGTCTTATAGCACAGTCGTGCCGGACTGCCGGGACGACGAGGGTTCGTCGTATTATAGCACAGTCTTGCCGGACTGCCGGGACGACGAGGGTTCGTCGTCTTATAGCACAGTCGTGCCGGACTGCCGGGACGACGAGGGTTCGTCGTCTTATAGCACAGTCGTGCCGGACTGCCGGGACGACGAGGGTTCGTCGTCTTAAGACGAGGGTTCGTCGTCTTATAGCACAGTCGTGCCGGACTGCCGGGACGACGAGGGTTCGTCGTCTTAAGACGAGGGTTCGTCGTCTTAAGACGAGGGTTCGTCGTCTTATAGCACAGTCGTGCCGGACTGCCGGGACGACGAGGGTTCGTCGTCTTAAGACGAGGGTTCGTCGTCTTATAGCACAGTCGTGCCGGACTGCCGGGACGACGAGGGTTCGTCGTCTTAAGACGAGGGTTCGTCGTCTTATAGCACAGTCTTGCCGGACTGCCGGGACGACGAGGGTTCGTCGTCTTAAGACGAGGGTTCGTCGTCTTATAGCACAGCCTTACCGGACTGCCGGGACGACGAGGGTTCGTCGTCTTAAGACGAGGGTTCGTCGTCTTATAGCACAGCCTTACCGGACTGTCGGGACGACGAGGGTTCGTCGTCTTAAGACGAGGGTTCGTCGTCTTATAGCACAGCCTTACCGGACTGCCGGGACGACGAGGGTTCGTCGTCTTAAGACGAGGGTTCGTCGTCTTATAGCACAGCCTTACCGGACTGCCGGGACGACGAGGGTTCGTCGTCTTAAGACGAGGGTTCGTCGTCTTATAGCACAGCCTTACCGGACTGCCGGGACGACGAGGGTTCGTCGTCTTAAGACGAGGATTCGTCGTCTTATAGCACAGCCTTACCGGACTGCCGGGACGACGAGGGTTTCGTCGTCTTAAGACGAGGGTTCGTCGTCTTATAGCACAGCCTTACCGGACTGCCGGGCTGTCTGCCGACCATCTCAGCGCGCCGCAGTCGGTTTCGGAGCTCAATGTTCTCGCGCTCCAGCGTCTTCTGCTGCAGGGTCAGGTTCGACATCTTGTTCATCACCTCCAGCTTCTGCGTCTCGAACGAGGAGCGCTGCAGCAGCTCCTGCTGGAGTGCCAAGTCCTGGGGGCAGAGGACAGGGTCACGTCAGGTCAGGTCAGGTCAGGTCAGGTCAGGTCACGTCAGGGCAGGTCACGTCAGGGCAGGTCACGTCAGGGCAGGTCACGTCAGGTCAGGTCAGGTCAGGTCAGGTCAAGTCACGTCAGGGCAGGTCACGTCAGGGCAGGTCACGCCAGGGCAGGTCACGTCAGGGCAGGT
>JAXIVJ010010155.1:0-48347 GCA_036785665.1 Chirona hameri
TAGATATAGATATAGATATAGATATAGATATATATATAGATATAGATATAGATATAGATATAGATATAGATATAGATATAGATATAGATATAGATATAGATATAGATATAGATATAGATATAGACATAGATATAGATATAGATATAGATATAGATATAGATATAGATATAGATTAGATATAGATATAGATATAGATATAGATATAGATATAGATATAGATATAGATATAGATATAGATATAGATATAGATATAGATATAGATATAGATATAGATATAGATATAGATATAGATATAGATATAGATATAGATATAGATATAGATATAGATAGATATAGATATAGATATAGATATAGATATAGATATAGATATAGATATAGATATAGATATAGATATAGATATAGATATAGATATAGATATAGATATAGATATAGATATAGATATAGATATAGATATAGATATAGATATAGATATAGATATAGATATAGATATAGATATAGATATAGATATAGATATAGATATAGATATAGATATAGATATATAGATATAGATATAGATATCTATATCTATATCTATACGACTTTCAGATTCGTAATCTGTGGACAATTTGACTTCAGAATAGGCTCATTTTGCTTTGTTTCCAAAAAGTCGCTGACATTAATTTTGGCGCGCCAAACCGCGCTCCCGCCCCAATGTGCGACCGAGCGCCCGTGGGTTCTGTAGGAAGGCTGCCTCTTCCCTACCACTCACGGCTGGGCTCGGCATGCCATGCGGCGAAGCCTGCTCCCCAATCTCACAGAGTATACTGTATGACGGCCGCGATAGGCACTGTTTTACAGCTCCACCCCCGCCGATCGCCCCGCACGGAACCTTTCAAGCTCCGCCGGCCGCCGCTCCAATCATGGAGCCATGTCGATAGACTCGGCTGGGCGACACGCACACCCACACACCCGCACACCCACACACCCGCACACCCGCACACCCGCACACACGCACACACACACACACACACACACACACACACACACACACACACACACACACACACACACACACACGCACACGCACACGCACACGCACACGCACACGCACACGCACACGCACACGCACACACACACACACACACACACACACACACACACACACACACACACACACACACACACACACACACACACACACACACACACACACACACACACACACACATGCTGTGATGGCGACAGTCGGTGGAGTTAGGCCGTGGTGTGCTGTGATGGCGACAGTCGGTGGAGTTAGGCCCCGTGGTGGCCCCGGTGACATGCTGTGATGGCGACAGTCGGTGGAGTTAGGCCCCGGTGATAGTCGGTGGAGTTAGGCCCCGGTGACAGTCGGTGGAGTTAGGCCCCGGTGACAGTCGGTGGAGTTAGGCCCCGGTGACAGTCGGTGGAGTTAGGCCCGGTGACAGTCGGTGGAGTTAGGCCCCGGCGACAGTCGGTGGAGTTAGGCCCCGGTGACAGTCGGTGGAGTTAGGCCCCGGTGACAGTCGGTGGAGTTAGGCCCCGGTGACAGTCGGTGGAGTTAGGCCGTGGTGGCCCCGGTGACATGCTGTGATGGCGACAGTCGGTGGAGTTAGGCCCCGTGGTGGCCCCGGTGACATGCTGTGATGGCGACAGTCGGTGGAGTTAGGCCCCGTGGTGGCCCCGGTGACATGCTGTGATGGCGACAGTCGGTGGAGTTAGGCCCCGTGGTGGCCCCGGTGACATGCTGTGATGGCGACAGTCGGTGGAGTTAGGCCCCGTGGTGGCCCCGGTGACATGCTGTGATGGCGACAGTCGGTGGAGTTAGGCCCCCGTGGTGGCCCCGGTGACATGCTGTGATGGCGACAGTCGGTGGAGTTAGGCCCCCGTGGTGGCCCCGGTGACATGCTGTGATGGTGACAGTCGGTGGAGTTAGGCCCCCGTGGTGGCCCCGGTGACATGCTGTGATGGCGACAGTCGGTGGAGTTAGGCCCCCGTGGTGGCCCCGGTGACATGCTGTGATGGCGACAGTCGGTGGAGTTAGGCCGTGGTGTGCTGTGATGGCGACAGTCGGTGGAGTTAGGCCCCGGTGGTGGCCCCCGGTGACATCATAGTGAGTCATTGCCCCGGACGGCGCCGCCGCTGTGAGCCAGTAGAGATATGCCGGCAGTGCCGTGAGGCGGGAGGTAGGCTGCCATAAGCCCCAGGTCGGATATCCAAGGCCACCTGACCGCTTCTCGGCGGAATTGCCGTGCTGCCGTAGCCGGGCGTGCCAGACGGGGCCGGCTCTGCAGTCATGTGCAGCGCGGCGGCCGTGTACAGCACTGACGGACGCAGCGCCGCCGAGTCACGGGCCCGTACCGGCGTACCGGCGGCGCTCACACCTATCTGCACGGCTCCGGTATCGATTTTATGGCGGTGATTCTATTGGCGGGCTGCACACGGCGGTACCTCCCGGACACAAGTCCCCAGCTGACTGCGGTGGGAAGCTGACGGCCGGCAGAGGCTGCACCGCAGGACTCTGCGCTCACCCGGACCGCTGCAGCGCCTCCCAAGCCAACCGGCACCGTCCGCTGCAGCCACACCATGGCGAATGACAGGTGAGTGGTACTCTTACGTGGCGGTGATATTTAGCAGGGGAACACACGCTGTTTGGTGCGCCGGAGGAGGTAGGGGAAGACATGGGAGTCTGGCACCATGCTTGGTTGGTTAACTGCTTGCCACTGCTTGCTTGGTTAACACAATTTGCCCTATCGAGGAAAATTGCAGACAAAATGATCACCAAGTCGAGAACACTGACGGATCCAGCCGTCGTTTTTTGTATGGTTTTTAACCTCCACCGTGCTGTAGTGGTCCGTTTGTTTCAGAAATAGAAGCAAAACGTCTGCGCCCAGAGCCGCCAAATCTGTCACGGCTAGGTTTGGGTATCAGTTGCTCACAGTGTGTGCCATTTTTGACCTTGTGTCATCTCAGGTCGGGTCACCAGCTACCAAGTCAAGTAAACCCACATGCAAAAGTTTGTGGTCGTTAAAAAGCCACAGGGTTTGACCGATCGATCTGAAATCACTGTATTTAATCGGGCGAAAGTACCTAAAATACGCATATATCGGATTTGTTAGTATCTCGGTAACCTAAGGTCGGGTCAATTTCTTGCCCCAACCGCTATGTCAACGGGACAAAATATACAAATGCTTCCTAGTCAAAGGATACGCATCAGATTAGCCCAATTCTATCAGAATTATGCTACTATAGCTCGTTGATGACCTAGGAGCAGTTGTTTCTCAATGACACCTGCAAGGTCAGCTGAGGTCATCTGAGATCACCATCACTTTTTGCCAATCCCCCTTGAAAAAGTAAAGATAGAGACTGAGACCGACACCACTGTGTTTTTTCTCGTCGAGGCCTATCTTCCAATGTGCAGCATGATCCTAAAATGATAAAAAAATGTCCTAAAATGATCTTCCCTAGCTCTGGGTCTCCCACGGTAGGCAAAACGATAGCTGGCTGAATCCCGCACCGAGGCGGGGCCGGACCGGTTTGACAGCTCGCCCGGTGCCAGCCGATACTTGGCGGAATCTGCACCGCTCCGTCCTGGTCTGATCCACACGGGCCGATTGGGGAATAACAATGCGCATGTGTGGCGAGGCTGTGTGGCGGACCGTGGTTGAAAATATACGCAGACCTAGAATGTCAAGTTAGCGACGATGTCTGATGACCAGTTTTAAGAAAACCATAGGTCTGTGAAGCATCGCTAAGTGTCCAATTGATAGAACACTGCATGGGCTATACTACGACGAATATTTGTATCTCAAGTTGACCGATACTGTCGTCACAGATGTCGTAAAGTGTCGATATTTTGACCTGATCTCAAGGTCAAAGTCAAATTTAAACACGTAGCCAGTCAGATGCTCTATCAGCTACACACCTGGCGATGCTTCATAGACCTAAGGTTGTAAATACTGTCGTCGCAGATATCGTCGCTAACTTAATGGATATAAACCCGCCCGGGTGTGTGTGTGTGGAGCGTGAAGGATGGAGCGGCATGATGCGAACATATCAGTGCGAGGCCCACTGTATTTGTCTGCTTTTTCGTGTAGAATCTTCAGGTGGACGTTTGCATTCGCAATTTCGGGGTTCTGCATTGCACATGCCACGTGACATGATTAAGGAAAGAAATACACGTAAAAGCGCCTGGTGCCAGCGCGGTTCGAACCCACGACCAATCTACGAATACGTTAGTAGGCAGCCATACCGATTGCGCTATTCGGGCTCATGTGGTGAACACTGTTATTCAGTCTCCAATATTGGATCTCTGCCAGCTCAGGACAGGGGACCTCTTGACCCTCGAGACAGACGGCCCTGACCACCACCCGGGTCGCGGCGCATTCCATTCCGACAATGCCCCGCACTCCCCCCCCCCCCCCTCCCCAGGTCACGCACCTGCCAGACAGCCACAATGGGTACCAACCTACGGTGGGGAAACCATCTTTTTGTGCCTATCGCGACCGTAGCGCCACGTGGTGGCAAGGGAAGATCATTATGAGACCGACTGTACCTGAGTCACCAAATGACCTTGACCCGAAGTCAAATTTTACGTTTGGCCTAACCCGGACATCATGGATGTAGCTCGAAGTGCCTTGACGAGACAAAGACGATGACGTTAAAATGATTGTCTTATGTTTATTAGGTGGAAGGTGGTTATTTTTTTGGGAGTCATGGGCCAATTACGACAACTTTAGAAGAAAATGCCAGCGTGACCTGTGGTGCCCTCTCGATCCTAAAGTATCGACAGACAAAATTTGAGGACACCCTGGTGATAAAATTGTTAAGTGCTGTCGAATGCTCTTTGGTTTGTTCCTAACTATCTTACTTCCTGATATAGTTGTTGTCTCTGGAGAAGACTCCATAAGTTGCCAAATTTGAGCTTTGGTACCCCTAGTGACCTCAATATTGACTGAGGCCTAAAATGACTAATGCCTTTGTTAGCCTTATTTTCTGAGCTTTTCAACGCTTTTCCGCGTCTACCTAGCCCTTCTAGTTTTGGCTTGGTGAAAGGAGTCATTTTGACCTCCACCAGGTCTCAATTGGCTCACCTGGGTGCGTTTTGTTAAATTATCCTACCCATTAATAGGCAGGAGTGCACATCCTTTCCCATGTGAACCGGTTACTTCAAAAATATATTCTGTCTCTCAAATCATTATTGAGACAGCGAAGCATTGAGAAACTGTGGAAGTACTATTTTGTATTATTTTTTATGTACTTTTTCTGTACTATTTTGAGCATAGACGCACCATGGGTCATTCGATTTTCTCCTAAATATCCAGTCAATCTAGAATCATTCCAATCAACGCAAATTATATATCTTAGGCGTTTCCGCAAGACCCTACGCTTACATTTTTCGGGATTCGGCCCAACCGACGGACAAAGCCGGCCGTCCAACATACACGGAACAGGGATTGCTTCGAATTTGTATATGTCTCGCCTCAAACGTTAATCAGATCATTTTTGTGTTATACCTTTGCACCTTGATAGATGGATGACTGCTTAAGGCTATTTTGATTTTCAACTAATTCAGCTTTGAAAGTCCTCGCATTGATAAATCGTTATATGCGTTTGGGTTGGGAACATTTAATTTTCATATTAAATCCAATCAAATTGCTGCAAATTGGAGGACACCTATCCCAATTTAAATTTTACCTTCAATATACCTACGTCGCCCCGCACTCGACCTGTAGGGGACCTAAGGTCCAAGGGGTTTCATGGGAGGTTTCACACGAGACACTGTCCACATGGCGGGGAGGGGCCACGGTCCACCAAAACGCCGGGAATCGGCCGAGATTGGCACATTCCTGATTTAGAAGAAAAAATAAGCAACTTTTACTAAAAAAAGAAGTTTATTCTATGTCAGCTATAAGTGGACAAGGAAACGAAATCCGATAAGTTTCTTTTAAGCATTGAGTGACTTTGGAATTTTCCCAATGCCCCTCAACCATTTTTTTGCCGTTTTGGATCAATCTGCGATTCTAAAAAGTAGCTAGATTTCGCTTTCTTATGCATTAACGGCTGATTTATAATAATCTTTCCATAGTTAAAGCTGCTTAGATTTTCTTTAAATCCGGAAATTTATCAATTTCCATCGACTGCAGGCGGTTGGGGGACATGGCCTCTTTGTCCTTGCTACCAAATTGCTTCCATATTTTTGCATCAAAACTTTTATTTCTGGCACAGATGCAAAGTCATTATACATTACCAGTAAGGCACCGTAGTTGGCTATGAACGAGCGAGCGCTAAGGAAATGTATGGTGAATTTCAACTCGATCGAGCAAGTAGTTTCTGGGATACAAAAAAGGATGCGCACGTGCAGAGGCACACCAACCCTGACTTGTGGGAAAGTGGCGGCTGAGGGGTCCCTAACCACACACCAAATTTAAACACAATCTGCCCAGCCGTTGCGGAGCTTTTGCGAGAAAACACTTTTCAACACTCCTCACGCGGCACGCGCCACGCGCAGTGGTAGTCACCCACGTGAGTCGGTACTGGTCTCCAGCAGGGTAGGTTGGTTGGATTGGGCTGCTCAGCAAAGAAGCCCGTTTGTATGTATGTATTTAGGTGCTTCCACAATGTAGGTTTTCTAGCAACCACGTCGATGGGACATATAATACACAAATGTTTGAAACTATGCCTACGACACGACATACGACACATTTCGACACAATTTAACATTTACCTGCTTGACAGGTGATAGGTCAGGTCAGGTTTAAAGGCATCGCTGCTCGGCGGCTGACGCACGCACCTCTGCGGGCAGGGGCTCAGCCAGACCTTCAGAAGGGGGGGGGGGCAAGCTCCTGGGAGAGGCCCCCCACCCCAACAAAAATACCCCTGGATATGAAAAACTCTACGGATTTCGGCCACTTTATTTTGTGAGGCCCCCTTTTAAAAAAATCGTTTACTTTTGATGAGCTGGAATGGACCAGGACCCTCAGTAGGCATTGTACTGAGCGCATTACTAATTTGTATTGTTACGTACAGGAGAGCAAACATATCTTAGCTGACAACAGTTGGGGGGGGGGGGGGGGTCGGCATTTGAGTGTGGGGCGGCTGAAATGACGAAAAATGTACCCCCATTTTGATACGTGTATTTAAGCCTTTGCAGCATTTTTTTATGTGGATTTTCATGTTATAGTAGGTAGGTATGTACTTGTTAGTTAGCGCCGCGAAGCGGCGCGAAATTTTTACGGTTTTGCCTGATAAAACCCATAAATATAGGCGGTGGGCCTTGTGGCTCGGATAATAAGCTAAAAATGCTATTCATTCAATTTAGCGTTACGACGAACCGATGATGATGACTATGGCTTCGTTATGACGATGACTACCGATGTGACGCCGCGAAGCGGCGTGAAAATGTTAATTTTACGTCCTGGAAAACGAAATGTTAATATTGGAACCAGACCGTGAGGTGAGATGGCTTGGGGAGATGGTCCTGGCCTGTTCCCACTATTAGCTCTTCGGTCCAGCAAATTGGGCACCGCTGGAGCAGCTTCCGGGTCCCGATCTCCTCGTCTTTGCGTTCGCGTCGCCTTTTCCGGAACTCGGCAAACTAGCTCAACATGTAGCCTGCTCGAAACTTAAAAGTTAATATTTTATGAAGGGAATGGGCACTGGGGCCAGCAATTCCCGCCAAGGAGAGCCTCTGCCAGACACTGAATGAAATTCCTTTTCCCATTTTCCAAATTTGTATAAGCAATCGCGAAACTTATGTCATGCCGCGAAGCGGCGCGAAAATTTCCAGTTTTTGACACTAGATAGCTGGATTTTGACTGCACTGCAAAGGCAATTTTTACGATAAATTTTTAATTTTTCCCGCAAAAGGGGGGGGGGGGTCGACCCCCCTCCCCCGACCCAGACCTCCCCCCGACCCTCCCGTCGGCGACGCCCCTAGCTGACAAATATTGCAGCACACACTCTCCTGAGAGGAAAATTGTTAAATTGTTTTGTACTACCACCTGCCCCCCCCCCCCGAATTCAAAAACGCATCAGACTTATCAAATTACCATTTTTAAACCCAAGAAAAGGCACCAGGTGGGTCAGAGTACAGCACATTACCGCTCATTATGACTGCGCCGACCACGGCTAGCAGGCGCTCCAACTATAACAGGCGCTCCAGGCGACGGCTAGCAACCCTTGGGCAGGCTCGAGGGCTCCGTTCACAGACTCAATGGGCCTCTAGATAAGCTCGAGAGGGCCCTGAACAGACTCAATGGCCCCTTGGCAAGCCGAGAGGCCCCTGATCAGACTCTAATAGCCCCTGGGCAGGTTCAAGAGGCCCCTGAACAGGATCAATGGACTATTGGGAAAGCTCGAGAGGCCCCTGAACAGACTCTAATGGCTCCTAGGCAGGTTCAAGAGGCCCTTGAACAGACTGAATGGGCCCCTGGGTAAGCTCGAGAGGCCCCTGGGCAGGTTCGAGAAGCCCCTGAACAGACTCAATGGGCCCCTGGGCAAGCTCGAGAGGCCTCTGGGCAGGCTCTAATGGCCCCTGGGCAGGTTCGAGAGGCCCCTGAACAGACTCGATGGGCCTCTGGGAAAACTATAATGGCCCCGGGCAAGAGGCCCCAAAACAGACTATAATGGGCCCCTGGCCAGGCTCGAGACCCCTGCACATACTCAATGGGCCCATGGACATGCTCGAGAGGCCACTGGGCAGGTTTGTTAGGCCGTAGGTGGGCTCAATTGGCCCCTGGACAAGTGAACATGCTCTAGAGGCCCCTAGGCCGGTTTTGGGGGCCCCTGAGTGGGCTCAATGGGCCCCAGGGCATGCTCTAAAAGTCCCTGGGCATGTTTTACGCCCTTAAGTGGGCTCAATGGGGCCCCTGGACATGCTCGAGAGGCCCCTGGACAGTTTTTTTTGGCCGATCGGTGGGCTCAATGGGCCCCTGGACATGCCCAAGAGGCCCCCTGGACCGGCTTCGAAAGCCATTCAGTGTCTCTGAGGGCCCTTGGCATGCACCAGAGTGGCCCTTGCCTGGTTTGAGGGCTCCTCTGGGACTTTTTGAAAGCCATTTAGCTAATGCAAATGGTATCTGGGCCAATCTCGGCGGGGCCCCCTGTGACCCGTAAGGGGGGGGGGGCAATTGCCCCCCTTGCCCCCCCCCCCCCCTGGCTGCGCCCCTGTCTGCGGGTAGCCTGTTCCATGCATTGGATGCGCGAAATACAAAAGAACGACGGCCAAACTCGGTTCTGATACGCGGCAGCTGCAGCAGCTCATCGGTAATTGCCCGAGTGGCACGAGCGGAGACTTCGGAGCGGCGAACTACACGCTCTCGCAGAATCTCCGGTGCACGAGTGGCTGTGAGGATGTCTCGTATGAGCATGACATCGCGTTCGCATACATTTTGTCGTCAACTTTGAGCCATCCCAGCTCACGCAGCACGGGTCTCACTCGGTCACGGCACCCAATATTTCTGACGATACGGGCGCCAAGTTAAAATATTTCTGCACGCGGTGTTTCTGTGTCGCAGTGCAGCTTCCCCAGACAGACAGGCAGTAGCGCGCATGGGGAACACAAGTGCTTCGATCAGCATTCAGCAGCCGTTTAGTTTCGGTGGGGAGACGGTATTTCATCCTGGCGAGTCCAACGAGAATACCGTAACAGCGGCGCACGATGGCCGATATCTGCGGCTCCCACGAGAGGCACGAATCGACGGTGACGCCCAGAATCTTTACGCTTTGTGACGGTTTTATCAAGGTACTTTAAAGGGAATAGGTCACCTTGAAAGTTGTCTCGAAGTTCAACCATACGGTGCATCTTGAGCTCAAAACTACTAATATGACTTTGGTTTGGACAACTGATGGATATATGTGGAGAAAGAAGTAAGTTTCTCTTTCTATTTCACGAGAAATCGTACGATAGCAGCAGGCGTTACGGCTCCCACGCTCCGCCTGACGCCAAGTACAGTCTCTGACAAGAGGGCGGCTGAGCGGATATTAACGAGGCGTCGTGACCAGAGACTACGTGCCAGAGAGTGTACCTGCCTCCGGCGGCTAGCCGGCGGCGGCGAACGGCGAGCGAAAGGAACTGATCGTGGCCCGGAACAGCGGAATTTAAACCGGGCCCACTAGTCCTGTGTCGAAATTACTTAACGTAGGGAGGTAATTCTTTCACCACAACCCATTTTTAGATCTGCTCTACAAATCTGCTATCTCAGTCCAAAACTCCATGTTAAAGGTGAACTATTCCCTTTAATAGAGGTAGGGGCGTAAGGATTCAGTCACGTGACTTCCCAGCGCACGTATAACCGATCGCCATGGGCGTTCCATGGGCCCCCTCCAGTGTGGTTGGGCCCAAGGAATCGCAGTCAGCTGATACTTCCATTGCTTTAACATGGAGATTTTGCAATGCTTTTTAGGGTAAAAATATTTAGGTACTAAGCGACTTCGCAGGTGGAATCATGACCAGGGTATGGATAGAGGATAGAACAAGGTATTTTGTATCACCCGGCGGTAGCTTTTCCCGCCTTATATTCCCCACCAGACGGTCTCAATCACAGCCGACAAATCACACGCGTTCGGATAGAGCGGTTATGGAGGTGGTAGCAGTGGCGGTCGGTGTTATTTTCGGATGGGGGGGGGGAGGGAAACAAGCCCAGGGGCTCTCCCACGGCCAAAGGCCCCTCCCCCAGAAATGGCGCTTAATGGTATCTCCTCGGATTTAAGCCACTATATTTTACAGGGCCCCTAAATAGTCGCAACAAAAAACGTCGGACAGGCCAATGTTGAAGTCTCAGGCCTTCCGAGGGCCCCTCAGGTCTACTGAGGGACCCTCAGGCCTACCGAGGGCCCATCAGGCCATACCGAGGGCCCATCAGGCCATACCGAGGACCCATCAGGCCTACCGAGAGCCCCACAGGCCCACCAAAGGCCCCCTCAGGCCTACCGAGGGCCCAGCAGGCCTACCGAGGGTCCCTCTCAGGCCGACTGAGGGCCTTCTGTCGGCCTTAGAGGGCCCCTCAGGCTGCATGGCTGGGGGCACCTCGGGGGCCCTCGGCCAACTTCTTGGAGGGCCCCTTTTACAAATGTATGGGGGGGAATCATATGTCCCCCCTCCCTACTTTTTGAGTGACGGGGGGAGGGGGCAGCTTATGAAAAAGAAATGCGTCAACCGAGCCGCCCAAGACTACCTTAAAGGAAATAGTTCACTTTCGGGAAATTTTTCAGAACACGATTTTATTATATTTTTTAATACAGTTTCTTTTTTTCTTTTCAAAAATGGTCCTACATCGCGCCAATTCAGGACAGAAGGTTGTAAATCATTAATGTTATAGTGTGCGTTACTGGTCTGCGCATGCTCAGACCAGTGCTGGCACTCTCAGACGGTACGGTATATCATATATGCGCCGCATTCCTTCGCCAAAAAGTCAAATATCTTCGGCTGGAGAGTCTTTTCAGCCAAGACAAGTTGCAGATAAGGATTTCTCAACACGTGCTACAAAACTGCTATTTCAGTTCAAAATCCCATGTTGAAGGTGAACTATTTCCCTTTAAGTAACTTTGACCGCTTGAACTATTGCCATCTGACGTCACGACCAATCAGAGAGCAGAATTTCAAATTACGTAAATATACTTAATTATTTTAAGAAACTAATAATCCGGAGGAATTTATAGTGAAGTGTCAATCTAGAACATATGTTTTATTCATTTGCTTTTTATCAAACACATACAAGTAGTGGGTTAGGTAACCTGCAACTAGCCCATTATTTGTTTGTCAGAAATGGCGGTAACTAATGCACCAGTTTACTAGACAAACCCGGGCCTCCAATCAGATTCCTCCATTTGGTCACGTGACCTCTTGCCACCACCTGGGTTTTATCAAGGTACTTTAATAAAGGGGCGTAAGGATTCAGTCACGTGACTTCCCAGCGCACGTATAACCGATCGCCGGGATCCTCCAGTGTGGTTGGGCCCAAGGAATCGCAGTCAGCTGATACTCTCATTGCTTTAACATTGAGATTTTGCAATGCTTTTTAGGGAAAAAAATATTTAGGTACTAAATTACTTCGCAGGTGGAATCATGACCAGGTATGGATAGAGGATAGCACAAGGTATCTTTTTATCACCCGGCGGTAGCTTTTCCCGCCTTATATTCCCCACCAGACGGTCTCAATCACAGCCGACAAATCGCACGCGTTCGGATAGAGCGGTTATGGAGGTGGTATCAGTGGCGGTGGGTGGTATTTTCGGATGGGGTGGGGACAAACCCAGCGGCCCCCTCCCACGGCCAAAGCCCCCCCCCCCAAAACAAAAACAAAAATGCGCGAAATGGTATCTCCTCGGATTTAAGCCACTATATTTTGCAGGGACCCTAAATAGTCGCAACAAAAAATGTGGGACAGGCCAATGTTGAAGTCTCAGGCCTTCCATGGGCCCCCTCAGGTCTACCGTGGGACCCCTCAGGCCTACCGAGGGCCCCATCAGGCCATACCGAGGGCCCCATCAGGCCATACCGAGGGCCCCATCAGGCCATACCGAAGGCCTCATCAGGCCATACCGAGGGCCCCTCAGGCCCACCAAGGCCCCCTCAGGCCTACCGAGGGACCCCTCAGGCCTACCGAGGGCCCCATCAGGCCATACCGATAGCCCCATCAGGCCTACCGAGGGCCCCTCAGGCCCACCAAGGGCCCATCAGGCCTACCGAGGGCCCCTCAGGCCGACTGAGGGCCTTCTGTCGGCCTTAGAGGGCTCCTCAGGCTGCATGGCTGGGGGCACCTCGGCAGGGGCGTAACCACCACTGGGGTCACTGGGGATCAGTCCCCAGTAACATTTTCGGATTGTAGCATTACGCCTATGGGCGTTGCATATACAAAATAGACTTCAAAGTGCCTCCGTCCCCACCTACTTTCGGAAGGTGGTTACGCCTATGCACATCGGGGCCCTCGGTCAACTTCTTGTAGGACACCTTTTACAAACTTATGGAGGAGGGGGGAGGGGGATCATGTCCCCCCACTTCTTGAGTGGGGGAGGGGCAGCTTATTAAAAAGAAATGTGTCAACCGAGCCGCCCAAGACTACTTCAAGTAACTTTGACTGCTTGAACTATTGTCATCTGACGTCACGACCAATCAGGAAGCAGAATTTCAAATTACGTAAATATACTTCGTTATTTAAAAAACGAATAATCCGTGGGCATTTATAGCGAAGTGTCAATCTAGAAAATATGTTTTGTTCATTTGCTTTTCATCAAACACAAAAGTAGTGGGTTAGGTAACCTGCAACTAGTCCATTATTTGCTTATCAGAAATGGCGGTAGCTAATGCGCCAGTTTACTAGACAATGCGCCAGTTTACTAGACAAACCCGGGCCTCCAATCAGATTCCTCCATTTGGTCACATGTCCTCTTGCCACCCACCTGAGTTTTATGACTGTTGCCGAAAAAGACTGAGAAATGCGGGTCGGTGATGAGCCGTCGCGACTTAATGATAACCATTTCGGTTTTGAGAGGGTTGATTTTGAGACTGTTTCGAGTGAACCAGTTATTTGCTATCGGCATATTTTTATCTATGCGTATTTTGAGCTCTGAAATGTTCAGGGGCAGGTCAGCGTCAAGAAACTGGGCGTCGTCCGCGTACAAGATCATCTTCCCGTGCGGTATGTGCTGGCGTCAGGTCGTTTGTAAAGACCAGGAACATGACTGGTCCGAGGATCGAACCCTGGACCACCCCATGAGTCACATCAAAAACGCTAGTTCCGCCCCTCAGCGACTGTGTGCGACCCCGCAGCCATGCACCAAACCACTCCGCATCGATGCCGTACCACCCCAGCTTCTCCAGAAGACGGCCATGCTCAACGCTGTCGAATGCCTTTGATGTGTCGGCGGTGACCAGTGACGTCACCATACCTCTATCCATGTTGTCAGTCGCGTATAGAACAGCGTCAAGCATAGCCTCCTCCGTAGATAGGCCGGGGCGAAAACCATACTGCTGAGGACATAAGACATTATGCGATGACAGATAGTTCATCAGCTGACTGCACACGACGCGCTCGCACAGTTTCGCTTGTCAATCGGACGTGCGGTCGCAGAGATATGAGCTTCTCAAAAGCGTCACCACGGGCCGCGCGGGTCGGGTCGGGCCGCTCATATTCAGTTTTTCCCCTATACCATACATCATGGAAGGACGGAGCGAGCGCATTACCGATCGCTTTTTCATGTGAAGCTCAGGGGCGGATCTAGGGGGGAGGAGGGGGAACACCCCTCGAAACATCTGAGGAGAGCCCCTTTCGCCTCCAAAGAACCTTAGAACCTGAGCTGGCTTTTAATTGGAAACGAAAGAATACACAATTGTGTGAGTGCACAGGATGGTACAAATTACAATGCACCAACAATGCGTTAGAGCTCACTGTCCGAATAACAATATTATTCAAACGGATGTAACAACTACCCGTTCCATTACTGACCGAATAACAACATTAACCGTCAGTTGCGATGGCTGAAAACGGTGATTAATAATATGTATCATGAAACTGAGAGACCGTTTCCTATTCAGCACGTGTTACACATATTTTACCAATAAATGCATGTGTTTATGGATCGTAATGCTGAAGCCAATGGGAAAAACACCGGAAGTGATAATCTATATTACTATTTGATAAGCGTCTGTCTGTCTCTCTGTCTGTCTGTATGTCTGTCTGTCTGTCTGTCTGTCTGTCTGTCAGTCTGTGTCTGTCTGTCTGTCTGTCTGTCTGTCTGTCTGTCTGTTTGTGTGTTTGTCTGTGTCTGTCTGTGTCTGTCTCTGTCTGTCTCTGTCTGTCTCTGTCTGTCTCTGTCTGTCTGTCTGTGTCTGTCTGTGTCTGTGTCTGTCTGTGTCTGTGTATGTCTCTGTCTGTCTGTCTGTCTGTCTGTCTGTCTGTCTGTCTGTCTGTCTGTCTGTCTGTCTGTCTGTCTTCTATCTATCTATCTATATATCTATCTATCTATCTATCTATCTATCTATCTTTATATCTATCTATCTATCTATCTGTATATCTATATATATATATATATATATATATATATATATATATATATATATATATATATATATATATATCTGTCTGTCTGTCTGTCTATCCGGAACCGCTCAGTTTATTCAGTTTAAAAATCCCAGTTAATTCACGTGCTGAATTGGTGCGGATACCTCTATCCCGGAGATGCCAGCTAGCTAGGCATAGAGCATACTAGTGCTAACCCGTCCGCTCCGCTGGACGATTAGCTGGCATCTCCGGGATGGAGGTATCCGCACCAATTCAGCACGTTAATTAACTGGACTGGAACTGTATTGGACATAATTACCTATTACCCGTCAAGGGATCACCGCCCCACCAACTCAGGTGCGTCGGTGACTTGTCCCATCTCCTACATTTGTCCTATGCATAGCTACCTGACATCTCCGGGATGGAGGTATCCGCACCAATTCAGCACGTGAATTAACTGGGACTTTTAAACTGAATAAACTGAGCGGTGCCGGATAGACAGACATATAGACAGACATTCAGACAGACAGACAGACAGACAGACAGACAGACAGACAGACAGACAGACAGACAGACAGACAGACAGACAGACAGACAGACAGACAGACAGACAGACAGACAGACAGACAGACAGACAGACAGACAGACAGACAGACAGACAGACAGACAGACAGACAGACAGACAGACAGACATACAGACATACAGACATAGACATACAGACATATAGACAGACAGACAGACAGACAGACAGACAGACAGACAGACAGACAGACAGACAGACAGACAGACAGACAGACAGACAGACAGACAGACAGACAGACAGACAGACAGACAGACAGACAGACAGACAGACAGACAGACAGACAGACAGACAGACAGACAGACAGACAGACAGACAGACAGACAGACAGACAGACAGACAGACAGACAGACAGACAGACAGACAGACAGACGCTTATCACATAGTAATCACATAGTAATGTGGGAGATGGGATAAGTCACCGACGCACCGGAGTTCGTGGGGCGGTGATCCCTTGACGGGTAATATGTAATTATGTCCTATGCAGTTCCAGTCCAGTTAATTAACGTGCTGAATTGGTGCGAACACTTGGGGGGGGGGGGGGAGGGGAGTGGTTCTCGCTCACTCCGTAGTCCAGCCTATAGCTATATGCCGCCGCGGGTGGGGAGGAGAACCACCCCCTCCGGGGCGGGGAACCGAATAGTGCGGACACCTCCATCCCGGAGATGCCAGCTAATCGTCCAGCGGAGCGGACAGGTTAGCGCTAGTGGACTCTACTGGAGAATACAATAACACGTTTGTTATTGGATCATACCATATTTAGTCATTAATTATTGGATTATTGGATCGGGCGAACAGTTGCATGATAAAATATTGAATGGACTCGTGCCTGACAGATTTCTTATTGAACTCGCCTCCAGCCCGTCCAATAACAAATATGTGTCAGGTGCTCGTCCATTAGCCCTCGCCCTACGGGCGGGGGGGGGGCTGACAGGCCCACTAACATTTTTCTTGAATAACGTTTTACACATCCGGCGGATCTTCCTGAAATTTTCAGTAGCTGAGTTTACAACAATTATACGTATGCTGGAAACATTTCATTGCAATTGGTTAAGTAGTTTGGCAGATAATCATGTTTTGATGACGTCATGTTGGTGGAAAAATATACATGTTTGAAAAATCGTAGAAAACAGAGTTTTGAAGAAAATTGCAAACACAATTCAGCAAAGATACAAAATGGCATTCGCTTTAAAATGGCAATCTCGGATGTTCGAAATTTGGGGTTTGGGGCCCCTAATTTTTTTTTTGTTGAGAAATCACCACAAAGTCAAAATTTTCAAAGATGTTAGAAAAACCGGAATATATGTGAGAGAAACGCGTATGGAAAATACCCAAACCAAATTTCAAAGCAATATCTCTATTTTTGACTGAGTGATGGCTCTCTAAGTGTAAGAAACTCATGACGTCATTTTTTAATAACTTTTTGAACTTATGTGGACAAGATACGAACAAATAATTACCTTATCTGCATTTCTGAGACAAAAATGGTTTAGAAACATGCCTTTTGATTTACATTTATCAATTTCTAATTTTGAGGTTTTCTGACAGCAAAATCGCTGTTCTGGACGTGGTCGATCCGAGGTCATTCACTTGACCTGGAAGGTCACCTGTTGACCTGAAACCTAAAAATCGCATACTGTTAGATTCCTCTCATGACAGGCAACATGCTGGTTCTTACCGCATTGCTCTAAGTTGCTTGGTTTGGAAGTTAAGAGGGGGCCTGTTAGCCCCCCCCCCCGAAGAGCGAAGGTGAAAAAGCTCGCGTACGGCGAGGGTTAAATAATGTTATCTCCATTTTGATTGACGGATAAATGCTCGAAATTTTCTCCACATATATCCATCAGTTATCCGAACCAAGGTCATATTCGTAGTTTTGAGCTCAAGATTACATTTATCAATTTGTATGGTTGAATTTCAAGACAACTTTCAAGGTGACCTATTCCCTTTAATGGAGATCGGCGGATTCAGCACTCTTGTACGGCTTTGTTCAGCACTGGCGGACGGCATTGTTCAGCACTCTTGTTCAGCACTGGCGGACGGCCTTGTTCAGCACTGGCGGACGTCCTTGTTCAGCACTGGCGGACGGCCTTGTTCAGCACTGGCGGACGGCCTTGTTCAGCACTGGCGGACGGCCTTGTTCAGTACTGGCGGACGGCATTGTTCAGCACTCTTGTTCAGCACTGGCGGACGGCCTTGTTCAGCACTGGCGGACGGCCTTGTTCAGCACTGGCGGACGGCCTGGTTCAGCACTGGCGGACGGCCTGGTTCAGCACTGGCGGGCGGCCTGGTTCAGCACTGGCGGACGGCCTGGTTCAGCACTGGCGGACGGCCTGGTTCAGCACTGGCGGGCGGCCTGGTTCAGCACTGGCGGACGGCCTTGTTCAGCACTGGCGGACGGCCTTGTTCAGCACTGGCGGACGGCCTGGTTCAGCACTGGTGGACGGCCTTGTTCAGCACTGGCGGACGGCCTGGTTCAGCACTGGCGGACGGCCTGGTTCAGCACTGGTGGACGGCCTTGTTCAGCACTGGCGGACGGCCTGGTTCAGCACTGGCGGGCGGCCTTGTTCAGCACTGGCGGACGGCCTGGTTCAGCACTGGCGGACGGCCTTGTTCAGCACTGGCGGACGGCCTGGTTCAGCACTGGCGGGCGGCCTGGTTCAGCACTGGCGGACGGTCTTGTTCAGCACTGGCGGGCGGCCTGGTTCAGCACTGGCGGGCGGCCTGGTTCAGCACTGGCGGGCGGCTGTCAGCCGGTACATCACCCACAATGTGATGCGGCCACTCGGTTTGTCTTGCATTACAAATCAGTGAGAACAATGCTTCATTATTCCTTCTGCAGCTACGCTTCCCTTTGCTGTTCCATAAAAACAAAGGTGTTCGAATGCATTTGGATGAGAAACAGGCTATTTTGCCGTACAGGTTGATGCTTCTTTCGGCACAGCTTTGGTATGCAAAGCAGAGGGAGCATGTGATACACGGAGGCGAATCACACACACCTTGCGCTCAGCCAACGTTTTGTGTGGGACATAATGACATATTTGCATATGAATGAAACCATTCCTATGTACTATGGAAACCGGCTATTCAGAATAGCGCGTTGGCTTTGGACCATTCCGTTTGAAGCAATAGTTGAACCAGGGTGTTTGCATTGCAAGTTTCGGTGACATCAATGGCGGATCCAGCCGGCCGTTTTGGGAGGAGCAAACCGTTTTTAGCGGACCTTAACTACCCCCAATTTCAAATTTCTTCCCGGATTTGGGCCACTTTATTTTGCAACTACACGATTTCGATTTTTTTTAGCTTTTCGACCAGAGGTGCCACTTTTCAAGCCTGTGGCTACCCGTCCCGCCCCGCAAACCCCCTTCAACTACCCACCACTACCCACTTGCCTATATAGGCTGCCAGCTACCCGCAAGTACTCACAAATAAAATGTATTACATTTTAGAAGTTTTAGGACAAAAACATTTCATGCAGAAGATACAACTTCTCCCTAAAGCCTTCCTTAAAGAGACTATCCCACCTTAATATTACATTTAGTTGAGATAGACATTTTGATGGCTTGGCATTTAAATTAAGTATGGTAGCAGTTAAAACAATCACAATGATCTAATCAAAAAGATATTCGGGTTTGATTTTGACATCTGTAAAAAAATAAGGCACGTGTATTTGAATTAGGCCTCTAAACCGACAGCGTCGTCTCGCTTTACCCAACTGGTAATGATAGTCGACTTGTTTTAAGGTCAGCCTTGGAATATTTTCGTCTTTCATTTCTCGATCCCCGGGTGGTTCGCAATCTAAGCCAATCTAGACACCCGGTGGTTCGCTTTTTCTGCGCAATAGATGTCGACAAAAAATTGTGCCATACATTTGGCTGCACAAAAGATTTCCCTGTTATTGAAAATAAAATCATATGACGTCACCATCCCAACTTTCCGCTTAAAACTAAAAGTTGAATATCTTCAAGATAAGCAATATTTTTCGGAAAAAAGTTCACGAACATGTTCAGCTGACCTCGCCTGACATGTAGACATACAATTAAGTGTGATTCAACAACTTTCAAAAAGGTGGGACAGTCCCTTTAACCCTAAAAGCTATACAACATGATAAGTCACTAAAACAAGTTGACAGAATACATATCATTAAATCAAGAGCCTAATGGATCTATAAAAAAACTGGAAAACATCATGTTGGGTCAAAGTAGGCAAGGACTACCTCATGGTAGCTCACACACCAGTAATCAGTCACTATCGAAGTTTGTGCATAAATGGTGTGATACAGCAACACATTCAATACAAGTATGCCCCCGCGCGTTCGCTGCACTGAACGTGAAAAACAATGCTCTTAGGAGAAAACTTGATGAAAACGGAAGTTTTTGTTCACGAGTGATTGAATTTGAAGTTTGTATGTATCCTTTTCTTTCAATGATAGACAAAACAGTGCACCTGATGCAATTCAAGCAGCCCCGGTGACACTTATCCCGCGCCCCCGCTGGGGGGGGGGGGGGGCAGAATCTGCCCCTCCCGGATTTTCTCAATAAGTTGAAAACTATGATAGATATGTGCCGAAAACGGCGTCGCTGCGCGCCGCCGTTTTTCCGCTATTCTCGGAAAACCTTAGGGGGTGTCTAATCATACCCCTCCCCCGGCACAGCGCTGGCTATTGTACTTGCTTAAAGGGACTGTCCCACCTTTTTGGAAGTTGTCGAGTCACACTTAATTGTATGTCTACATGTCAGGCGAAGTCAGCTGAACATGTTGGTGAACTTTTTCCGATTTTTTTTATCTTGGAAGATATTCAACTTTGAGTTTTAAGCGGAAAGTTGGGTTGGTGACGTCATTATTTATTTTTAATAACAGGGAAATCCTTTGTGCTGCCAAATGTATGGCACGATTTTTTTTGTCGACATCTATTGCACAGAAAAACATAAACAATTTTATAACATGCCAGGGTCTTATGACATCGCAAGCAAATGGTACCACTACATATTGATTGATTGATTGATTTTTTTAAAATACATATTTAGCGTTAAATATTTAACTGGTACCATTTGCTTGCGACGTCATAACACCCTGGCTCACTAGCGGTCCCTGGCGGCCAACTGCTGCAACAACTCTAGCTGATAGTGCTAGCCTCTAGATTGCGAACCACCCGGGGATCGAGAAATGAAAGACGAAAATATTCCAAGGCTGACCTTAAAACAAGTCGACTATCATTACCAGTTCGGTAAAGAGAGACGACGCTGTCGGTTTAGAGGCCCTATTCAAATACACATGGGCCTTATTTTTTACAGATGTCAAAATCAAACTCGAATATCCTTTTGATTAGATCATTGCGGTTGTTTTAACTGCTACCATACTTAATTGCAATGCCAAGCCATCAAAATGGCTATCTCAACTCAAATATAATGCTAAAGTGGGATAGTCCCTTTAATATAAATGCGTCGCTTTTACCCCGTAAAAAACGAAATATTAAATGCTGGACTGGGTTACCTACATCAGCGTACTGCTGTGCCGGTCTGGGCTGTGTGTCGGTTTTATTTAAAAGTTGCACTTGAGCCGGTCCACTGGCAGATGCAGGGGGGGGGGGGCGGCATCAATGGGTAAATACCCCCCCCCCTCCCCACAGGATTCGGGGGTGGGGGTGGGGCATTCAATACAAGTACGCCCCCAGCGCGTTCCCTGCACTGAACATGAAAAATAATGATCTTAGGAGAAAACTTCATGAAAACGGGAGTTTTTTTTTAGTCTCGAGTGATTTAATTTCAAGTTTGTATGTATCCCTTTCTTGCAATGATAGACAAAACGGCGCACCTGGTGCAATTCAAGCAGCCCCAGTGACCCTGGCTAACCCGCGCCCCGCTGGGGGGAGACAGAATTTGCCCCCTCCTGGATTTTCTCTCAATAACTTGAAAACTATGATAGATATCAACGTGAAACTTTCAGTACCCTATACTGCATCAATTCTACGTCTTCCCACCAAATGTCAATGCAATTGATGCAGGATTTTGGGAGATGATGACGTTTTAATGACGTCATGTCATGCCATTTTTGGTGGAAAAACGATAAATGTTGTAAAATCGTAGAAAATAGAGTTTTGAAGCAAATTGCAAATAGAAAACGGGAAAAGAAAGTAAATGACATTCTCTTCAATATGGTGATCTCGGATTGTCAAAATTGTGCGTTTTTGACCCCCACAAAATAACAAATTAATCAGGAAAAATCCTTTTGGGGGGGGGGGGATTTGAAAAGTGAATTTCTTAAGCGCGAATACCAAAATAAGGTCACCGGCCCAAATCCGCGGATAAAATAGCATGGGGTGCTTTTTGCCACGAAAAGATGCCCCCCACGGAGAGAGATTGGATCTGCCAGTGAGCCGGTCACCGTGTGAAAAAAAGGCTGTGCGTCACAGGGATGGACAGAAGGGTAAAATTTCCTCCCTTCAACCCGCGAATGGGCATCCGTGACGATATTTTAATCCGGTGATGTTGCAGTGACACAAGTGTACTTTGTTTACTTTGTATTTAAAAATAAAATATTGGAGGCTGGAGCTCAAAATGAAGTGCCTCAAATCCAAGGAGAAACTCAAATTGAGGGTAGGTTAGGTTTCGGCGGAGCGGTTGGGCCCTGCCAATCATTTTGGTAAAACGACATCCCTGATGGTGTCGTTCACCTGTTCTGATATCACGTCTGTTCTATGTATGTTCTGATGTCACCCAGGGGCGGATCCATGGGGGGGGGGGGGGGGGGGGGAGGGGGGCAAAGGGGCCATGCCCCCCCAAGGGTCCTGATACTATGTTTTGTCCCCCCCTCCCCAAATGGTCGGACGTACAGTTGTAAAAATTGCCTTTGCAGTGCAGTCAAAATCCAGCTAACCACAGTGAAAAACTTGAAAATGTCGCGCTGCTTCGCGCCATGACACATTACGCAATTGCTTATACAAATTTGGAAAATGGGAAAATGAATTAATTAAGTGTCTGGCAGTCTCTCCTTGGCGGTACCTAATTGCCAGCCCCAGGGCCCAATCCCTTCATCAAATATTAACTTTCAAGCGGGCTACATGTTTAGCTAGTCTGCCGAGTTCCGAAAAAAGGCGACGCGAACGCAAAGACGCGGACATCGGCACCCGGAAGCTTCTCCAGCGGTGCCCAACTTGCTGGACCGAAGAGCTATTAGTGAGACCAGGCCAGGACCATCTCCCCAAGCCATCTGGTCCCAGGCTCCTCCAGATCCGCGGGACTGTGCGGAAAAGTCGTTTTACTTTCGGAAAATGCGAAAAAGAAAATGTGTACGGAATTATGTGCGGTATATATATATATATATATATATATATATATATATATATATATATATATATATATATATATATATATATATATATATATATATATATATATATATATATATATATATATATATATATATATATATATATATATATATATATATATATATATATATATATATATATATATATATATATATATATATATATATATATATATATATATATATATATATATATATATATATATATATATATATATATATATATATATATATATATATATATATATATATATATATATATATATATATATATATATATATATAAGTATGTGTTATGGATTATGTGCGGAAAAGTCCTGCGGCTTTCAAACCATTTGCACTGTTACCAGTTGTTTGTTACAGTTCGGTACATGTGTATACAGTTATTATTATCATCTGTACTATTGAGCGCTGACTGCCACCGGTCATCGTGCTTTACTATCAGAACAATATGTATCTTAAAAACTACCTTAATTTCAACATTTTTAATCATACCGAAATATGCAACCAGGATAGGGGTTACCTGGGTTGTCACATCAGTGGCCATCGTCATAACGTCATAACGAAGCCATCGCCATCGTCTTTGGTTCGTTGTAACGGTGAATTGAATGAATAGCATGTTTAGCTTCTTATTCTCTACTAGGGCCACCGCCTATGTTTCTGGGTTTTATCAGGTAAACCCGTAAAAATGTCGCGCCGCTTCGCGGCGCTAAATAACAAGTACCTACTATTACATGCAAGTCCACATTAAAAATGCTGCAAAGGCTTAAATACACGCATACAAAATTGGTAATTTTTCTTTCGTCATTTCAGCCGACCCCCCCCCCCCCCCCCCATTGCAAATTATCGCCGACGCCCCTGGGTACACCTGACAATTGACATAGTTTTGCTCAGTGTAAAGCAATGTCGGAACAATACAAACTGCAAGCTCACGTCTTTCCTTTTTCGATATCCCAAAAGGTCGAAAATAGAGGTGCCACTCTTCTACCCGCTTGCCCGCCAGACGCGGGTAGTTGCTACCTGCATGGGTAGTAGCGGGTAGCACAAGCAATCATTTGGCTGAAGCGGGTAGTTGGCGGGTAGCAAAATTCGTTAACAACGTCGCGTTTTGGCGCCAAAGTTTATAGCGCTGAATAGTGTGCGTGGAGCGCATTTCGACAGTATTTGAGGAATTGTGACTGGGACTTGGGTATCGCTGTTTTCCTTTTCCCTGTAAACATGTAGCCAAATAAAATTCACACCTTGTGAATTTGTAGGTAAAGTTAATATTTTTCATTGTCAAGGTTATTTTAAATTACTAGAGCTTGGGATGGCTAGTGGCTACTTTGGCCTCAGGTCATATCCAGACTCAAGTAATTTCAGGTACCAATTTTAAATCTGACACCCATTTTGCACCATGCTTAGGTACTTATCCCGGTGCATTTTATGGGTGCTATGAGTAGAGGTCTCACAATTTTTACCATTTCCAACTAGTCAAGATCAGACTCAGCATGAACTCAGCTACAAAAAAAAATGTTCGAAAGCGACAGAAGAGGTAACATTGGGTTTGTCTGGTTTTTACCACTGGCGAATCCAGCGGAGTGGGGGCATTAGGGGTAAAATGCCCCCTCCCTCACAGGAGCATGGCGGGAATTCAATACAAGGATGTCCCCCGCCCCGCGTGTTCCTGCATTGGCGCTGTAAGAAGTGATAATTAGACAGAAGAAAAAATTCCCCCGGTCAATGACTTTCTCTTTAAGAACCCGACACCACTACCCCCCCCCCCCCCCCCCCCGCTCAACGATTTTTCACGTTGACGACCCGACTCCACCCCCCCCCCCTCCGGTCAACAACTTTTCGCTGCTGAAGCGGAGCGAAATTTTAGCCCCCCCCCCCCTTTCTCGGACCCTAGATCCGCCAGTGGCCAAACTGCTATGAATGTTTTTGCTATCTCATGCTATCTGAATGTTTTAAAAGATTGGTGATGTTCAGTGGTTTGGAACATGACTGTCTATTTGTTTCTGAGGCCCTTATGCCATTGTTTTGGGTTGTGCTTAGCCTGTTAGCATTGCGACTATTCCTCCGCAACCAGACTTGGTGCTGTTTTGGACTTCTCTGTTTGTGACCCTGACGTGCATATACATCGGACAACTAATTTACGCCAGGCGCTCGCTGCGCTGCGGCATTAAAACGTCATTATCTCTCAAAGTACTACATGAATTTCACTTTTTGGGCGATGACCGAGCGGGCGCGCTCTGGTAAAGCTAAAACAGGTTTGCAAATATATGAAACGGTACGAGAGCGCACGTGGTAGTAACACATAGTCCTTTTAGTCCTTTTAGTCCTCCATAAAAATTGCCAGGCCTCCATGCATGCCAACATAAAAATTAGGTTTTATTAAATTGTTCATGATCTCCTTTCTCGAATCCGCCAAAAGGGAGTAGTACATAATGAGCGCTGCATGCTTCAGCGTATACAAAACGAATGCTTAGATTAATAATGCCATTTTTGATCAATAATTATTTTTGTTCATTTCGACGTTTGCGTGTGCCACGCGCTGTGGTACCACCCTATCAGAACGCACCATACCCAAACCAAAATTGATTTGATGATCCTATCCAATGGTGAAAACCCGATCTCAATCGGAGCAGTGGTTGCAAAGTTATTAGCTTCCGAAAAGAGTCTGTACCGCCAGATCGGGCCGGTTCGGGCCGGTTTGGGCCGGGTCAAATGTAAATTTGTCTAGTAAGTTGACGAGAAACCTCACGGGTCCTTCGCGCCCGCTCGGTAAAAATAAGTTGTATTAAATTGTTCATGATCTCCTTTCTCGAATCCGCCAAAAGGGTGTACGTCCTGAGCGCTGCATGCTTCAGCGTATAAAAAAGTGCTTAGATTAATACCATTTTTGATCAAGAATAATTTTGGTTCATTTCCCCGTTTGCGCGTGCCACGCACTGTGGTACCACCCCTATCAGAACGCACCATACCAAAAAAAAAAGATTTGATGGTCCTATCCAATGGTGAAAACCCGATCTCCATCGGAGCAGTGGTTGCAAAGTTATTAGCTTCCGAAAAGCGTCTGTACGGCCGTGTCGGGCCGGTTCGGGCCGGTTGGAGTCGGGTCAAATGTAAATTTGTCTAGTAAGATGACAAGATACCTCACGGGCGCTTCACTCCCGCTCGGTAACAAATTTACATTCGACCCGGCCCGAACCGGCCCGACGCGGCCATGCAGACGCTTTTTGGAAGCTAATAACTTTGCAACCACTGCTCCAATTGAGATCCGGTTTTCACTATTGGATAGGTCCATCAAATACATTTGTATTTTGTTATGGTGCGTTCTGATAGGAGGATACGCATCATATTAGTCCAATCCCTTCTGGATCATGTCATCGTAGGCAATTTGTGATGTCCCAGGTGCAATTTTAGTTCAGTGACCCATACACGGTCAGCCGATGTCATCCGAGGCCACCGACACTTGTTTCCAATAACTCTCGTCAGAATGAAGATAGAGAGATGAAACCGGCACTAAAGTGTTTGTCTCGTCGAGACACGTCTCCCAATATGCAACATGACCTACTTGGGTCACCACGTAACCTTGACCAGTGGTCAAATTTCGAAGTTGACCTAACCTGGTTATCAAGAAAATGATTTGAAGCACCTTGACGAGATAAACACGATGACGTTAAAATTATTACCCTATTTTTATTAGGTATTTGCGAAAAACACTTATGCCAAAAAATCGTCTTTTTGACCTTTGATGACCTCTGGAGCCTTAACCATTCACCTGCGCTACCTGAGCTATTTGAGGGCACCAGTGCGATTGCATTTTTCAAGAGTTTTCGATTGCCTTTTTCTGTTTCTTCCTAGTTATCATAGTTCCCGGGATATTTGGGGGTTTCTGGAGCAAAGTCCTAAAATGGGAAAATTTGACATTTGATGACCTCAATATTGACCTGAGCCAAACAATGACAGAAATAGTTTCGACATGATTTTAAACTAGCTATCAAACGATATTTTGGGATTCCGCCTACTCCCCATAGAAGCCGAGTTCGGGGGGAGTGTTCGACCCCCCCCCCCCCCCCCCCCCAGCAGGGCATGGAAAACTCAGAGGCCCAGCGGGGCGTGGGTTAACCGAAACCCTAGTTTTAGTAGATGTTAATAATCACATAGAACGAAAACTGTTAAAGATAGAGCATCTCTACTAAAAAAAGTTTGTTCTACTCGACGAGAGCTTTCGAATGAGCAGAGCTCTGTACGACAAATTTTATTGTTGACCCTATGGGAGGGGGTTTACTGTCCTTTGAGGGGCGGAGGGGACCAAAACAAGGAGGGTTACTAAATTTGGCCAGCTTATTTTGTTTTGCACAAAGGAGCACCCCGTTTTGGATGGACAGCTTGCACGGCCAAAAAGTTGTATTTTGGGACACACTAATGACCTCAGCTGACCTTGTAGGGGTCACTGAGCAAAAATTGTACCTTGAGTCATCAAGAACATTAAAAAAAATAAGATGATCTTGAAAGAATTGGTCTTATGTAATGACCAAATTATCATATCACCTTGAATGGCCTCGGCCTGAGGCCAAACTTTGAATTTGACCTAAAACAATCGCGATAGGTTTGGTTGAACGCGCCTTGACGAGGCAAACACGATGACGTAAAAGTAACCGTTCCATCTTGAATAGGTAAACAGTTATCCACGAACAACTTTTGGAAGCAAATGCAAGCATGACCTTTTGTGACCTCTCTAACCCAAACTATGGACTTTATCTTATTTTTGAAGAAACATTCGCATTTGTACTTCTCAAGAGCTTTCGACTGATTGTTTTCTGCTTGTCCCTAGCAACCATAGCTCCTGAGATATTTGGTGTATCTGGGGCTGACTGGCATTGGTTGCCAAATTTGACCTTTCGTGACCTCTAGTGAAATTTAGAGGAAAAAATACCCTCTTTTTATTTTATATTGTTAGACAATATAAGGGCAAAGTGACAGCTCGAAATCAGAGGTGTGCTGGGAGTCACGCGAGGTCAACGAAAGAAAGCTCACGAGATCACGGGGTCAATGTCAATCAAGGTCACGCAACACAATCCAGAAATATGATCTTTTTGCCATTACGAATTCAGCCATCAAAGTTTTTCTGCCATTTGGCTACTTTAAATACGTTATTTTAGCCTCCAAAAATGCTTCTGCAGTGTGACCTCGAAAAATGCATGAGGCTATAGCTCGGAAACCGGAGGTCAGATCGAGGTGATGTTCACACAGATGGATTTAAGGCCCACGATAACCACACAAACCAATTTTGAACAAAAAAATGAGAGATGAAGGTGTCAATCAGGAATCCAAAATTGTCGAAATGTCGTGGAATTGCCCATCTGTTAAGTCTTTCGGCTACTTAAGTAGACGAAAGCTCCCGTCTTCAACAACACGCAAACAGATGGATTTTGTTTAAATCAAGAATTTCCTAGGTATTGAAGATAATAAAATAACAGGTGTTTTTAATAAATCACGACTAGTTGTTTATTGTTTATTGATACTATCACCAACGGGCTGATACACCCACTGACAGGTGAAGTCAGGTAAGATCAAAATAAATAAAATAAAGAATAAAATAAAAAGACAAATCAATTACGAATACAAATACATAGGAAATAAGAATACAAATACATATAAAATACGAATACAAATACATATAGAATAGAAATATAACTACATATACAAACACGATAAATAATACGATGTTATTTCCAATGAAGAATGGTGACAGTAAAAACGTTCATCATCTTTGGCACCTACGGACTACGAATGACCAGGTAGTGGAGGCATGCCACTGATGTAATGCACCACGTGACCTTTGTAAATAATGGAACCAAGACTGAAAAAGTCGCATTTTATCTTGGCCAAGAACAGATTGGTTTCTCTGGTCACACGATATACCAGAGTGGACCGTGCTGACACGGGCGAAACTCTTGGCAAAGACGGGTCTCGTGCGCATAAATCCGGTAGGCACATGCAGAGAAAACTTCCCCAAGAGTTCTGCAGAGTTGATTTTGCCTGTGAAAAGTCTTTTGAGAAATAGCAGATCATGTTGAGTCCTTCTGGAGGAAAGAAAGGGAACGCCAAAGGGGCGAGACAGAGCGAGATAGGTAAGTGATTCACAAGATCTGTTCGAGTGATTGTTTAACCAGAGAAGGAATTTATGCTGAACCCGATCGACGCGCACGGTGTGGGATTTGGCCGCCCCTGCCCAGACAACTGTGCCATATTCCAGAATCGAACGCACATTCGCGTAGTAGGCAGCTAGAATGGATTTTAATGTGAATTTGGCTCCTTTGGATCCTATTGAAAAGATCGGATCAGGAGTCCAAGGGCTCTGTTCGCCTGATTAACTGTGTGGCTTACATGGTCCGAAAAGGTCCATTTGGAATCCAAAATGATACCCGGGCCGCGAATTTGGCTGACGGATTCCAAGACAGTATTACTCATTGTGTACGTTGTCTGGACAGGTTTGCGCCGGAGAGTCATAGTGAATGCCTTGTATTTCGAGGGATTTAGAGTCAAAACTCCATCTGATGCACCACCCCTGGAGACGACCGAGATCCTCCTGCAGTAGCCGCGCATCAGATGGGGTCGTGATTTTGCGGTACAGTTTTGTATCGTCTGCATAGAGCAGATAATCCGAGGTCAAGTTTCCTGGTATATCATTGAGGTAGAGGGCAAATCCCATAGGGGCCAAAAGTGAGCCCTCAGGCACACCGGAAGTGACTGCGATCCATTCTGAGGTTTTACCATTCACTACAACTCTCTGACGCCTGCCGGAGAGATACGAGACGAACCATTTTAGTGCTGAGTCTTTAGATGATATGATTTTGCCAATTTGTGAGCCAGAAGCGTGTGGTTGACACTCTGAGAAGCCGCTGAAAAGTCTGTATAAACAGCGTCCGTCTGATATCCCTCCCGCATGGCCTCCCACGCCGAGCACAGATACACGCGGCTAGATTGCTGATGCACGATTTCTGCGGAATGTTGTTCCGGGCATTATGATGGAGAAATGTGTCTATACATCTGATCATCTATACATCTGATCGTAAACCATTTTCTCCAGTACTTTGCCAAACAGGGAAATGAGACTGGTCGATCTGTAATTTAGTGGATTCTTTCTGTCACCTTTGTCAGTAAAGGAATGATGTGTGCCTCTTTCCAGAGGTTTGTAAATACGCCAGTTTTCACGGATTCTCACATATTTTTGTTAGTGAGATGACTGGCTGATCGGCGCATTCCAGAATGATTTTGGCACTAAAGTTGTCTAGTTCAGAACTGGTAATCATCACGCTCCAACGTCATACTTTGGCCGGTGTGTAAACGATGCTATTCGCATTTTCCGAAATTCTCAAGCTTCTAGAAAGATTGGATCGTCAATATTCCCCTTGACAGGTCTGGAGAATGTGGATCCGAGCCGAGATTGGATCGTCCTTCATATTCATGTCGGCATGGACCCGGAATGTCTGTGCCTCGGCGCAGCGTCTGCCGGTGGTCGACGCTCGGTCTCACATCAGATCACCTGTCACATGCCATATGTTCACACGACGTGTGAAAGCGTCCGTGACAGGAGAACCGGATACACTGATCAAGATCAGAAGACTCAACTACAAATGACCGGTTTGGTAATGTGCTGCGATGGCCATATCAACGCCACGCCATCGAGATCTGCAGTTAGGTGGTCCCATTATTGGCCATGGCCAAGGCCATGTACCTATGTGCCAAGAAGCTGGAATATATTATAAATGATCAGTGACTATTGACAGCTTATGCTATGAGCGATCAAAAGGTATAATTGCACATGCAAATGCAATGCAATGAATCCGCCAAAAGGGAGTACGTCCTGAGCGTTGCATGCTTCATCGTATAAATTAATGCTTAGATAAATCAAGCCATTTTTTTCAATAATTATTTTTGTTCATTTCGACGTGTGCATGTGCCACGGGCTGTGGTACAACCCCCATCAGAACGCACCATAACAAAATAAAAATCGATATGATTGTCCTATCCAATGGTGAAAACCCGATCTCAATCGGAGCAGTGGTTGCAAAGTTATTAGCTTCCAAAAAGCGTCTGCAAGGCCGTGTCGGGCCGGTTCGGGCCGGGTCAAATGTAAATTTATTACCGAGCGGGAGCGAAGCGCCCGTGAGGTTTCTTGCCATGTTACTAGACAAATTTACATTTGACCCGGCTCGAACCGGCCCGACTCGGCCCGACACGGCCGTACAGACGCTTTTCGGAAGCTAATAACTTTGCTACCACTGCTCCGATGGAGATCGGGGTTTCCCCATTGGATAGGACCATCAATGTCTTTTTTTGGTATGGTGCGTTCTGATAGGGGTGGTACCACAGCGCGTGGCACACGCAAACGTGGAAATGAACACAAATCATTCTTGATCAAAAATGGTATTAATCTAAGCATTTGTTTTTTATACGCTGAAGCATGCAGCGCTCAGAACGTACACCCTTTTGACAGATTCGAGAAAGGAGATCATGAATAATTTAATACAACTGATTTTTACCGAGCGGGCGCGAAGCGCCCGTGAGGTTTCTCGTCAACTTACTGGACAATTTTTTTACTGGACAAATTTACATTTGACCCGGTCCGAACGGGCCCGAACCGGCCCGATCTGGCCGTACAGACGCTTTTCGGAAGCTAATAACTTTGCAACCACTGCTCCGATTGAGATCGGGTTTTCACCATTGGATAGGACCATCAAATCAATTTGTGTTTGGGTATGGTGCGTTCTGATAGGGGTGGTACCACAGCGCGTGGCACACGCAAACGTCGAAATGAACAAAAATAATTATTGATCAGAAATGGCATTATTAATCTAAGCATTCGTCTTGTATACGCTGAAGCATGCAGCGCTCAGGATGTACTCCCTTTTGGCGGATTCGAGAAAGGAGATCATGAACAATTTAATACAACTTAATTTTTATGTTGGCATGCATGGAGGCGTGGCAATTTTTATGGAGGACTAAAAGGACTAAAAGGACTATGTGTTACTACCACGTGCGCTCCCGTACCGTTTCATATATTTTAAAACCTGTTTTAGCTTAACCAGAGCGCGCCCGCTCGGTCATCGCCCAAAAAGGCGTTTTACTGGTCTAGTAAGTTGACGAGAAACCTCACGGGCGCTTCGCGCCCGCTCGGTAATGACTACGGCTAGCTCACGCTCATCCACTTCCTGCAGGGCCTACAACACATGGTCGACGTCCGCGACTCTCGCACATTCGTTGAGTAGTTGCTAATAAATAAGGCTTCGAAATTCACGGCTACGGTCGGGCCGCTCATACGTCGTTTTTTCTGCCTCGTTGACGGAAGACCTCGCGTGAAGACCTCGGTGACCTCGCGTGAAGACCTCGGTGACCTCGCGTGAAGACCTCGGTGACCTCGCGTGAAGACCTCGGTGACCTCGCGTGAAGACCTCGGTGACCTCGCGTGAAGACCTCGGTGACCTCGCGTGAAGACCTCGGTGACCTCGCGTGAAGACCTCGGTGACCTCGCGTGAAGACCTCGGTGACCTCGCGTGAAGACCTCGGTGACCTCGCGTCGGCTAGGTGATCACGTGTCTGCCTTTGCCAAACCATCAGAGCTGCCAGGTAAAATATTGAAGGAGCTCTTAAAAACACACATGTTATTATTTTCAAGAAAAACTTCGGTACTCTACAGCAACGAACATCTTATCAAGTCTGCATATAGGTACACTACGATCCAACGATCTGCATACACTACGACTACGATCTGCATACACTACGATCCAAGATACATTCCGCCTATTTTTTGTTTAAAGTAAGTGCAGGTACACTGTGCATGTGCATTGCACATTGTACAATGTATGTATACCGGCATTGAGTTAGCCAACTCATCAAACTTGACTTGGCTTGGCGACAATGCCACCCCAAAAATTTAGGTCACCGTCAAAATTTTACCGGTGCTGGTTTGTCAAAATTGTGGATTCCGACCGCTGCAGGGGTGGCGCCACCGGGGGGACGCGGGGGACGCGTCCCCCCTAATTTCAGATAGCGGGGTACCCCCGTGTCCCAGCAATCTGTCGCTGGAAAAAATGTACTCCGTGTATATAATTTTCTTCATGTGTCGCCAATGTTCTCCATGTTGAAGCTCAATCAAATTAGGTGACATTGCATACCTACACATATTACGATCCTGAGACTATGGACTACTCTGTCATGCTAAAAATTATGCGTTTTCAATCTAACATGTGGATGGTGTGTACAGTGTATTTGACCGATAATAGTCGCAATCTAAGGCTTTGGATGGAAAGTATGCCCCAAAAACTCAAATACCTTAATTTTGACCTTTGACCTGACTGTGATCTGACATGTGACCTTATTTTAACAATGTCGCATATGCTTTAGATGCGTCTCATTAAGAGCTATCGATTGCCTTCTTGCGCGTCTCGCTGCGGTTATTGGTTCGGAAGATAACGAGGGGGGGGGGGGGGGTGGCAGTCGGCAGAATCTGTACAAATCCAATGCAAATGTCATGATATTCCTAAGTTTGAGTATTTTCCAGCTAAAATAAGTATCTTTAACCCGCCATTGACTGAGGGGGGGGGGGCGTTTAACGCCCCCCCCCCCCTTGATTAAATTGCGCAATAGCTAAAAAACTAATAGCGCTATCAACGTGAAACTTCCGGTACCTTCTTAGAAATCATTTTTACGTCTTGTGTGCAAAAAAAATAGTCTATTTTTTTTTCTCGTTATAGCGAATTTAGTGACGTCACTACAAACGATATTTACACTAAAATCATCTAAACTTCGCCAAGTCGTACAAATGTCACATTTGAAGCAAAATGCAATACAAAAACGCCAAAATATAGAAATTTGCAACGGCTAAAAACTGGCTATCTCGGATTTTTGATATTTTTAGTTTTAACCCCCAAAACTAAAAACAACTCTTTTTTTTCTACAATTGTCAATTGAAAGTTTTTTTCTACAATTGTCACAAAATAAAAAAATATAAAAAAATATTTATTTTGAAAAAAACGGAAGATATGTCAGCGAACCATACCTAGGTTCTATTATATACCTAGGTATTGGGCATTTGATATGGCATTTGATATACCCTGAAATTGGGCATTTCATAACTAAAATGCCCAATTTCAAACTGATATCTCCATTTTTTTGCTGATTTATGACATCTAAAGTATGGGTAACTTATGACGTCATATTTTGAAATTGCGTTTTTTGGCTTTTATTGACTAGATATAGACAAATAAATGCCACCACAGTATTTGTGAGACAAAACTGGTCTAGCAACATGCCTTTTTTGTTTATATTTAACAATGTAAAATTTGACCTTCGGTGACCTGAACTTGACCTGAAATAGACATTTACTTCACGTAAATGAATTTAGGTGGTAAAATGACTATCACTATCGAATGATACGTGGAAAATAAATAATAAAACATGTGTTGCATGACTAGTAGATATTTTGAGCATAGTGATCTTTTGTGACCTGACCTTGACCTTGACCTTGACCAACAATCTCACTTTAGCTCATGTGGGATATGTATCATACCTTTGGCAGCACTTTGGATGAAACTGGTCGCAATCGAAGGCTTTGGATGGAAAATATGGTCCATAAACTCAAATACGCCGATTTTGACCTTTGACCTGACCGTGACCTGACATTTGACCTCACTTTAACCTTTTTGACCATGCTTTAGATTCGTCTCATTGAGAGCTTTCGATTGCCGCCTTGTGCATCTCGCTGCGATCATTGGTTCGGAAGATAACCAGGGGGCGTTTAACGTCCCCCCCCCCCCCCCCCCAGTCAATGGCGTTCTGCTGAGATCCCAGTCAATCCCGGGTTAAATTATTTCCGGAATATCTCGAATTTCAATATTCTTTGAACAATTGCTCATTAGCGGCAGAGCGGGGGAGATCGGGGATTGTTGGATCAGGAACGTCGCCACACAATTTGGAGTGGATGGGGCAACTGCTGAGCCGAGATTGTGTTCAAATTTGGTGTGTGGTTTGGGATCTCTCAGCCGCCACTTTCCCACAAGTCAGGGATGGGGTGCTTCTGCACGTGCGCACGTGTGCACCACGTATTTGTATCTCAGAAACTACTTCCCTGATCGGGTTGGAATTCATCATACATTTCCTTCGCGTTCGCTCGTTCATCGCCAACTACGGCGCCTTACTGGTTCGGTAAAAAAAAGTTATGGAAGAAAAATGACGAATGCGGAATGGACCTCAGGGTGAATAGATTTTACCTCGTGGAGGTCACAGGATAAAAATACCACATGGATCTTTGCATTGGCGGATTCAGAACGGGTGTTGTTATTTTTTTTTGGGGGGGGAGGGAATTAAACAAAGTCTCACACAATTCTGAAAACGCATCGGATTTGGCTTGCCTATGCATTGATAGCTGATTTAAAACTAACTTTCCTTAGTAAAGGTTGCTTAGATTTTCTTCTATATCAGAAAATATGTCAATCTTGCACCGATTTCAGGCGGTTGGGGGGGGGGGGGCAATTGCACATTTTGCCCAACCGTAGATCCGCCACTGGATCTTTGTATTTTGCAAAAGATGCGGGACTCTGGTGAAAATTGGACAAATTTAGCCATTTCCTTTGGATTTATATGCATTTTCATGTTTCCCCAATGACTTATAATTGGGAGGTCACAAAATAGACTTCACCTTAGGTCACCGATGTAAAATCATCCGAAATAGCAGAATTGTAGGTCTTTATGACCTGATTAAATCCCGTGAGTATCTAACTGATCAGTCACAAACAATGTGGCTGCGGCACGACCTTACATTTTTGGAGGTGGGATCACTAGACTTGACTTGTGACGTGACCTGAGGAGACCCGAGGTAAACAAATTAACAGCATTTGGGCAATTGATAGGCAAGCAGTTGTAACAAAAATGGCGGAGCGAAATGGCGTCGTTTTCCGCGATTTCCAAAAACCTAAGGGGGAGGGTATGTCCGCCCCCTGGATCCCCCACTGGCACAGGGGTGTAGGTTCCTATTCAGTTGGGGGGGGGGGGCTTCAGCCTCCCTCTCCCAACTGGGGATTCCCCCCCCCCCCCCCCCAACTTTGACGAGGAAGTGGGTCAAATCCGGGGAGAAATCTGTATTTTGTGGATTTTGATGTTACTTTAAGCGATTTTTTTCCAGCTCAGCCCCCCCTATCCCCCCCCCCCTATCAAAAATTGGTGGCGCCGCCCCTGGACCGCTGTGAACATATATGGAACAGTTCCCTTCGTCGACCAATGCAAATTTTAGTCACGTTAGTCTATATTACTATTCAAACTATTCTGTATAGTCATGACCATAATATTCTCCAATTTGACCGAAACTTTCGCTCTGTATCGGGTAATCTAAATTGACTTATCTAACCGAGAGCACGCCAATGCAACAGCTGTGCCGGCGTCACTGGGCGAAGCAGGACAGGGTGGCTGCAACGGGCAACCGGCAGAGCAGGGCCAAGCAGGGCGGGGCAGGGTAGGGAGGGACAGGACAGGGAGGGGCAGGACAGGGCGGGGCAGAGGCCGGGCAGAGGGCATGACAGGGCAGGACATGTTAGGATATGGCGGGAGAGGACAGGGCGGGACAGAGGCGGGGCAGAGGCAAGATAGGGCATGACAGGGCAGGACATGGCAGGATATGGCGGGACAGGACAGGACAGGGCAGTGCAAGGCAGGGCAAGGCATGGCAGAGCAAGGCAAGACAGGGCAAAGCAAGACAGAGGTGGGGCAGGACAAGACAGATGGTGGAGCAAGGCAGGGCAGAAGCAGGCCACGACAGGGCAGGGGCGGGAAGGGCAGGGCAGACGCGTAATATTTTAATCAAAGCAATATAATATAATTAATGTTAACCCGTGCACAGCCGGGGTTCGCGCCATCCACAGACTGCCGGGAAGGGCGGATAGCCGCCCCCCCCCCCCCCCCCGCCTAAGATCTAAAAAACCACACGGTGTAGCGATAAGCGGAAAACGACGTTAGATAACTCGAGGCAAGCTCTATCGAAAGTATTCCGGCCATTTGTTAGGCCGGTCAATATTGAGGTCACCAGAGTTCATCAAAAGTCAAATTTCACCTATATATGAGTGTCTTTAACAAAACCGTATATATCTCGATAACTTAAAGAGTTAGCGACACACGTCATGTGTCGCTACACACGTGTGTATTATTTCGTCTAATCATACGGTGCCGAGGAATTCAGTAAGACGAAACGCGTCCACCGGATGGTGTGTTTGCTGTTCCCGTCTACGTCTTTATATGTCATAATTGTCTTGTCATTAATACACTTGCATGTTTATACCAATTACGAAATAATAACGAAATAATTAGACTTTATTCGGTACTTTACCTCTACCCACCGCAACATGCAAACATTGCCTTACATGTATGTGTTGCGGGTTCCTGTTCCTGCCTTTCAGGTAGCGTCGCCGTCTCTCGTAGTGACTCATACCACTCCAGTTTGATAACGAACCTCTGTATTGTTCCACATGCTTCCACATGACCCTAATCATCATGGTTCCACATGACCGTGCTGCCACAATCTCCACACCGATCCAATCCCGGCGCACCACCCGCAACCCCCATCACGACAAAAGCGACGCCGGTTCCGCGCGCGGCTGGCGGTTTCCCTGGGGAACTGAAACTGAAATATTGTATATCCGTTACATGTGTAAGAAACGAGTATACTCGTTTCTTCTCCTAATTCCTGTCCAACGTACTGAGTTACAAGATTATACCTACAGAAGCTATTATTTGCTAATTATAAATTGTCTACCATCTGAAAAACGCGATACATAGTTAATTCATCGTGGGGTGCTAGTAATATGTTATGGGTTCGGTATCAACATAAAATGTGCTAAAATATTTGAAGAACTTGCAAAAATAGATACCTATCAGCTAATTAATAACACAAAAATAGTTTACGAAATTTGTTGTGTTTAATCTTGTTTGTCGCGAGGTTTATAAGCATTTTATACTTCCGTGGCACTTTTCCCAGTAGAGGATACATGCGTACCTACTCACTCAATGTTACCACCTCTGGCAAAATTCCTTCGCGCCGCTCCTGCAGTTGGCGATATGGAAGGACAAAGATTGGCCTGCCCGTGCCCTTTAAAAAATGTCTGAGACACTATCTCCTGAACCACTGCTGAGACATGTCTGAGATACTATCTCCTGAACCACTGCTGATACATTTAAAACAAAAAGTTTTCCGTTTATTCATACACAGCAGACAATAAACATTACAATACAGACACAATAGGTACTTTTTCTACTCTACTTATTTGTGTGGCCCGTCTGGCCAAGCCAGGACGGCACCAGTAACATCGGTAATACCGTCCCGGCTCCGGGGAGGTCTCGGGGTTACCGCCCCGGCCGGGGAGAGCTGTGGGATACCTCCCCGGCGCTCCAGACGGGGCGCGCCCCCGCCCACATCGTCTCGCGTTTACAATGCGTACAATCACGCGGGACGATGCCCAAGGCAGCCGGCCAGGCGCGCGACCCGTCAATTGTTCGTTGGCGAATCGCGCGCCCGGTCGGCCGACCGGCCCAGCAATAAGGTGCCAGGGCCGGTCTCGGGTTAGCCGGGTCGGGTTAGGGCGGGGGCTTTGTGCATGCGTGTGCGTGTGCGTGTGCGTGTGCGTGTGCGTGTGCGTGTGCGTGTGCGTGTGTGTGTGCGTGTGTGTGTGTATGCGTGTGCGTGTGCGTGTGCGTGTGCGTGTGCGTGCGTGTGTGTGTGTGTGTGTGTGTGTGTGTGTGTGTGTGTGTGTGTGTGTGTGTGTGTGTGTGTGTGTGTGTGTGTGTGTGTGTGTGTGTGCCGTCAAGGAGCGCCGCAACTCCGTTTTTAGTATGTTACTTGCTTTAATAAACGATTTGACTCAAGCAACCAGCTTTTTAAGTTCACCCCATTTCTGCTCCAAGGTACATTCCTTGTGCTTTGACCTTGCAATCATATATTCTTGAACAGCCTCGAGTTTCAGACTTTGCATCATTTTTTCCAAACATGGTTGAGGCGCGCTCATGCGGGCCTTATGTACAGAAGCCTTGATTCATGTTACTACGAGAATGTTGATATTTGATAGATCAGTTAGAAAGAACCATTTGTCTGCATCAATGATAACTCTGACATTATATTTCTCCTAAATGTGACAGTATTTCTTTAATAAATATCTTGGTTTTAGGGCATTCCCAGAATAAATGCAAAATTTGTCCACACTGTACTTACAAAAAGAACAGATGTTTGATTGTGATACATTGATAATGAATAGATATTTGTTTGTTGCATAAATTCTATTAAAGGGAAATAATGACCTTTTGATTTTGTTGGCAACAATTTATTAGGCTACCGTTATGGTTTTACAATTATTTTATTTAAATTTAAGAATTAAATAAAATTATTCCCAAATTCAAAGTTGTAAGTTTGGAAAAAATACAAAACAAGTACCTTGTGTACTTCATGAAGGTCATTGACAAATTCGTCCTTCCCTACCATTGTTTACATCGAGTGTGCCATTTTTGGAGGCTCTATGACGTTTCCGATCAACCTGAGCGCTGCTCGGACACACGCTAGTAGCGCTAGTAGCGCTTTCGTTCTCAATAGCAACCAGGCGTCAGCCAATCAAAAGCCAGAAAGGGAATACGTTCTGGCTTTTCATTGGCTCACGCCTGGTTGCCATGGAGAACGAAAACGCTACTAGCGCTACTAGCGTGCGTTCGAGCAGCGCTCTGATCCGTGAAGCAATCCGTGAAGCATCCGTGATGCATGACTGACTATCAGTATAAGTCATGAATAACAACAACATGCAAACTATACCAACTCGAATAAAATAAGGGCGGAATTAATTGAACCCCAGGCAAGCTAGTATTCGCAAAGCACTCGGCACTGCGCCACAATAGCAAAAGGTGAGGGAAATGCATATTGGATACAATATTATTACGTCACAAGTTTCTGAAGTGTCAACTACTATGAAATACAGTGATAAAATATCTTGAATAATGATTAACAAGAAAATTCGAACTTAAAAACAATAATTTGAGTAAGTCTTCAATTAGCTTTCAACTCAAAATCAGATATATTTTGCAATGCTACACAAGAATGACACCAGTAACGTCATTAACAAAGCCTGCTACTGGACTTGGGTATACTAATCAGGAACAACTCGCCACAATGGTTAAGTGCGCCGAGAAGCATGACAATGACTTTGTAAACAAACCGCCGACGCTAAATAGGTCGCCGTCGATGTGCATCGATGAGCTTCCGATTTAATGGCCAGTTTTGTGTTATTGTTTGTTAGTTTTTTTGGGAAAAATAATTATTTTTCATGATAATATAAAGCATAGTGTTATATACAGCCACAGACAAATTATATAATATTCCTAATGTTGAAAACAAATGAATCGATTTTCAAAAATTGAGGGTCGGAACCATTAACTATGCCGCCGTTAATGTGCATCGATGAGCTTCCGATTTTATTGCCACTTTTTTCCAATCGCTGTTAGTTTTAGAAGATCGCCGGGCATATAATCACAACAAGCAGAACGCACAATATATTTCCACTCCATTGCGTAAAAAAGCAATACGGGAAAAGCCCGCAGTTTGATGAGGACCAAAAGTACTTGCAAGTACCGGTCGTTAAAAGTGTGGAACGCTCATCAACTTTAACTTGAAATATCTTTCGGTAGGAAAGTTTTCATGCAAAATGTGATGAATTTACAATATATTTTGGTCTCGTCTGGCGATTTCAAGTGCTAAATCCATTTTTGTGGAAAAAGGTAATTATTTCCCTTTAACTATTTTATAGTGAAGGTAAATCAGAAAGGTTGACATAGTTGCTGAAGCAGCTCTCTGTACGGTTCCTTCTGTATAGTTTCAAATATCGGCTGTCCATTTTCCCTCAAGACGCTGGTTCGATTGAATATTATTATCAGCTACTCTTGCAGCAAATGTGCTATACGCATGCCTCGAAAATTTCCTATGATTCAACACTAAATTTATTTTATATGGAATGTTAGGTTTTTTAATCCAATCAGTGTCTTTTCGTCCCTACAGACTCTTGTGAAGGCTGCGAACTAAAGACGCGTAACACAGAAATGTCATGTATATTCCATACACTGTTTCAAGGTCCTGCTGGGTGTAGATGACACCTGTATTCGGATTATATAAATCCCCTTTAAACTTAAGACCTTTGTCATCCCATTTTTTTACTATGACGTTTCGTATTTGGTCCAGTTCGAGAACCATATATTATCTGTTACAATCTCCTCGTTGCATGGTTTATATCCTTTATCAAACTTAAGTATTGCATCAAGTATGTCTCTGTAAAACAGATTTGCAGTCTTATTACTTATCAAACTGAGTTGTTTAGTCCCGTATGTTAAAAGTAAATCGAGTTCAGGAAGTGCTTGCGCAGCGAGCACAACCCATTCTGAGCATGATATATGCATACGCTTTAGCCATGTTAGTTTCATGCTTTTAATAAAGCTATCTATATGAACCATTTTTTAGACATGTCTTAGCCACTATCTCCTTAACCGCTGTTGATACATGTCTGAGCCACTACCTCCTGAACCACTGCTTGTGTTGAGACACTATCTCATGAACCACTGATGAGACATGTCTGAGACACTATCTCCTGAAGCATTGTTTGTGTTGAGGCACTATCTCCTGAACCACTGATGCGACATGTCTGAGACACTATCTCCTGAACCACTGCTTGTGTTGAGACACTATCTCCTGAACCACTGATGAGACATGTCTGAGACACTATCTCCTGAACCACTGCTTGTGTTGAGACACTATCCCCGGAACCACTGCTTGTGTTGAGACACTATCTCCTGAACCACTGCTTGTGTTGAGACACTATCCCCGGAACCACTGCTTGTGTTGAGACACTATCTCCTGAACCACTGCTTGTGTTGACACTATCCCCGGAACCACTGCTTGTGTTGAGACACTATCTCCTGAACCACTGCTTGTGTTGATACACTATCTCCTGAACCACTGATGAGACATGTCTGAGACACTATCTCCTGAACCACTGCGTGTGTTGAGACACTATCCCATGAACCACTGATGAGACATGTCTGAGACACTATCTCATGAACCACTGATGAGACATGTCTGAGACACTATCTCCTGAACCACTGCTTGTGTTGAGACACTATCCCCGGAACCACTGCTTGTGTTGGGACTCTATCCCCTGAACCACTGCTTGTGTTGAGACACTATCTCCTGAACCACTGCTTGTGTTGAGACACTATCTCCTGAACCACTGCTTGTTTTGAGACACTATCTCCTGAACCACTGTTTGAATTGTGGTAAAACTTTCACAGCTCGTTACGCTTTTCTCGATTACCCTATACTATACACATTTTGGCCCAAATTGGTGACATTGGGTGTAATATTGCATCTTTTTTTGGTCGATTTGTCGTGTAAGTTGTGTCGTGTCGTGTAAGTTGCAGACCGGCGGTCTCAGGGCCTATTTTAAGGGAAAACCACTGGGGGGGCAAAACATTTTTGGGGCATCTTTTTGGGGAAAAAAGGTACCCCATTTTTTTATTCCGCGGATTTGGGCCGGTCACCTTATTTTGGTATTCTAGCTTAAGAAATAACTTTTCGAATTCACAAAAAAAAATGTGGACATTTTTCCGAGAAAAAAAAATTGGGGGGGGGGTCAAAAAACACAAAATCACAAATCCGATATAGCCATTTCGAAGAGAATGTCATTTCCTTTCTTTTAACGTTTTTTATTTGCAATTCGCTTTGAAACCCTATTTTTACAATTTGTCAAATATTTATTGTTTTTCCACCAAAAATGGCATGACATGACATCATTAAAACGCTATTATCTCCCACAATACTACATTAATTTAATTGAAATTGGGCGAGAACACGTATAATTGATGCAGTATAAGGCATTGAAAGTTTCACATTGATATCTATCACAGTTTTAAAGTTATTGAGAAAATCCGGGAGGGGGCAGAATCTGCCCCCCCCCCCCAGCAGGGCGCGCGTCACTGGGGCTGCTTGAATTGCATCAGGTGCGCTGTTTTGTCTCTATCATTGAAAGCAAGGGATACATCAAAACTTCAAATTCAATAACTTGAGAGAAGAAAAAACTTCCGATTTCATGAAGTTTTCTCCTAAGATCATTGTTTTGCACGTTCAGTGCAGGGAACGCGCAGGGGAGGGGGGCATACTTGTATTGCATTCCCCCCCCCCAAGATTCCTGTGGGGGGGGGGGGCATTTGCTCCTGATGTCCGCCCCCTGGATCCGCCATGCAGGGGCGTAGCTTCTCCAAACAAGTTGGGGGGGGGGGGGGGCTGAGCTGGAAAAAAATCGCTTAAAGTAACATCAAAATCCACAAAATACAGATTTCTCCCGGATTTGACCCACTTCCTCGTCAAAGTTGGGGGGGAATCCCCAGTTGGAGAGGGAGGCTGAAGCCCCCCCCCCCCAACTGAATAGGAACCTACACCCCTGTGCCAGTGGGGGGATCCAGGGGGCGGACATACCCTCCCCCTTAGGTTTTTGGAAATCGCGGAAAACGACGCCATTTCGCTCCGCCATTTTTGTTACAACTGCTTGCCTATCAATTTGCCTCAAATGCTGTTAATTTGTTTACCTCGGGTCTCCTCAGGTCACGTCACAAGTCAAGTCTAGTGATCCCACCTCCAAAAATGTAAGGTCGTGCCGCAGCCACATTGTTTGACTGATCAGTTAGATACTCACAGAGTTTAATCAGGCCATAAACACCTACAATTCTGCTATTTCGGATGATTTTACATCGGTGACCTAAGGTGAATTCTATTTTGGGACCTCCAATTATAATTCATTGGGGGGAAACATGAAAATACATATAAATCCAAAGGAAATGGCTAAATTTTGACAATTTTCACCGGGGGTCCCGCATCTTTTGCAAAATACAAAGATCCAGAGGCGGATCTACGGTTGGGCAAAATGGGCAATTGCCCCCCCCCCCAAAAAAAAACGCCTGAAATCGGCGCAAGATTGACAATTTTCCTGATATAGAAGAAAAGCTAAGCAACCTTTACTAAGGAAAGTTAGCTTTAAATCAGCTATCAATGCATAAGCAACCCAAATCCGATGCGTTTTCAGAATTGTGTGAGACTTCTTTTTAATCCCCCCCCCAAGAAAAACGTTCTGGATCCGCCAATTGCAAAGATCCATGTGGTATTTTTTATCCTGTGACCTCCACGAGGTAAAATCTATTCACTCTGAGGTCATTCCGCATTCGTCATTTTTCTTCCATAACTTTTTTTACCGAACCAGTAAGGCGCCGTAGTTGAACCAGTAACCAGTAAGGCGCCGTACGTGAAGGAAATGTATGGTGAATTCCAACTCGATCAGGGAAGTAGTTTCTGAGATACAAATACGTGGTGCACACGTGCGCACGTGCAGAAGCACCCCGCCCCTGACTTGTGGGAAAGTGGCGACTGAGAGATCCCTAACCACACCACCAAATTTGAACACAATCTCGGCTCAGCAGTTGTTCCCACCCACTCAAAATTGTGTGGCGACGTTCCTGATCCAACAACCCCCGATCTCCCCCACTCTGCCGCTAATGAGCAATTCTTCAAAGAATATTGAAATTCGAGATATTCCGGAAGTAATTTAACCCGGCATTGACTGGGGTCCCAGCAGTACGCCATGACTGGGGGGGGGGGGGGGCGTTAAACGCCCCTAGTTATCTTTCAAACCAATGATCGCAGCGAGACGCGCAAGGCGGCAATCGAAAGCTCTCAAGGACACAAATCTAAAGCATCCTCACAAATGTCAAAGTAAGGTCAAATGTCAGGTCACGGTCAGGTCAAAGGTCAAAATCGGCGTATTTTGAATTTATGGGCCATACTTTCCATCCAAAGCCTTCGATTGCGACCAGTTCACCCCAAGTGCTTCCAAAGATATGATACATATCCGCATGAGCTAAAGTGAGATTGTTGGCCAAGGTCAAGGTCAAGGCCAGGTCACAAAAGGTCAATATGCTCAATATATCTACGAAAGTCATGCAACACATGTTTTATGAGTTATTTTCCACGTATAATTCGACAGTGATAGTCATTTTACCACCTGAATTAATTTACGTGAAGTAAATGTCAATTTCAGGTCAAGTTCAGCTTATCGAAGGTCAAAATTTTAAATTGTTAAATCTAAACAAAAAGGCATGTTGCTAGACCAGTTTTGTCTCAGAAATACAGTGGTGGCATTTATTTGTCTGTATCTAGTCCATAAAAGCCAAACAACGCAATTTCAAAATATGACGTCATAAGTTACCCATACTTTATGTCATGTTAGTCGAAAATGGATATATCAGTTTGAAATTTGGCATGGTAGTTACCTAGGTATGGTTCTCTGACATATCCTCCGGTTTTTGAATATTTTAGAAAATTTTGATTTTGTGATAATTCCCCCCCCCCCCCATTTTTGTTTTTAGTTTTTGGGGTAAAAAACTAAAAATATCACAAATCGAGACAGCCAGTTTTTAGCCGTTGCAATTTTCTATCTTTTGGCGTTTTTCGATTGCATTTTTCTTCAAATGTGGCATTTGTACGGCTTGGCAAAGTTTAGCTGATTTTGGTGTAAAACTCGTGTGTAGTGACGTCACTAAATTCGCTATAACTTGAGAGAAAAAAATCGACATTTTTTTTGTATTTTTGCATACAAGACTTAAAAATGATTTATAAGAAGGTACCCGAAGTTTCACGTTGATAGCGATATTAGTTTTTCAGCTATTGCGAAAATTAATCAGGGGGGGGGGGGGGGGCGTTAACCGCCCCCAGTCAATGGCGGGTTAAAGATACTTATTTTGGCTGGGAAATACTAACACTTGGGAATATCATGACATTTGCATTAGATTTGTATACATTTATCACCAGGTAAGCATAGTTATTTTAATTGAATACCTATCAAGCGAAAAATGACATGGGAATACTGAAATCAGGGTGGGCACCATTTCTTGACTGGGGGGGGGGGGCAAAACGGCTCACTGGGGGGGGGGGCATTTGCCCCCCCCCCCCCCCCCCTCCCCAGTTAACATGTTAAAATAGGCCCTGGGCGGTCTACACAGTGGAGCGGTGACCAGGCCCGTCCCCCTGTCTTGCCACAGCTCACCGCCATTCTGGGCACGGTTCGGCGACGCCGACAACTGCTGCCTGCTCGGCCTGCTGTTCTGCGTGTTCAGCGCGGCTGCTGGCCGCCGGAGGCACCCTCAGCTACTTCGCCTTCTTTTCGGAGCAGTCGGTGACGTCATCGGATCCGCACCACCTGTCGACGGCGCTGGCGGCGCTGGGTCCGCTGCTGCTGGCGGCCGCCGCACTGCTGCTGGTTGTGGCGGCGCGGTCTGTACCGCGCCGGAGGCTGCTCCGGCCAGCCAGCCTGGCTGCAGCACCAGCGGCCCTACTCCACCATGGGACACTGCCGAGTCACGCGGCGGCGGCAGCGTTAACGCCGGCTTTGAGGCGGCAGAGGGGTAGCCGGGGGGGGGGGGGGCACAGGCACTGGCTGCAGCGGATTTTGACATGAGGGGTGGGGGTGGCGTACACAGTACATATCCGCCAATGTTACATAACTAGTGATAATGTGACGAAGCTGTGAGCAGTACAGCTATGAAGCAGTGCTAAACAGTGGAAACTGTGACTACTCGTAAAGGGAAGTGTCGACCTTGGTAGATTCAGCGAATGCTATACAATGACTAAACAGAGTACGTAGATAATTATTCTGCTATTAATTTGTCATAAAACCCGTGAACTGTGGAGATATTCATGAAATACAATATTATAAAAGATGGCGTCATTTTCAGATGTAAGTCACAAACGCGTCACACCTCCCGCTTTTATGGTGAATCGAATTAGGTAAACAGTGCCGCTATATGTGCGCCGCCGGTTTTATAATGCACACCGTAAGATACACGCAGGGGCGGAGTTTCCTATACACTTGGTGGGGGCGGGCGCCCCACCAACATTGGTTTTTGTCCCACCAATATTGATTTTTGCCCACCAACTTTAAAGAAACTGGAGCTGGCCAATATACTTGCACAAGTAACCACTGGCGGATGATGGCGGACCCACAAGTAACCAGTGGGTCCGAGAAATGGGGGGGGGGGGGGGCTAAAATTTCGCTCCGCTTCAGCAGAGAAAAGTTGGTTGACCGGGGGGGGGGGGTGGAGTCGGGTCGTCAACGCGAAAAATCGTTGAGCGGGGGAGGGGGTAGTGGTGTCGGGTCTCAAAGAGACAGTGATTGCGCGGGGGATTTTTTTCCTTAATATTATAACTTCTTACAGCCAATGCAGAAACACGCGGGGCGGGGGACATCCTTGTATTGAATGTCCGCCATGCTCCTGCGGGGGGGGGGGCATTTGCCCCTAATGTCCCCACTCTTCTGGATTCGCCGGTGGTAAACACCAGACAAACCCAATTTTACCTCTTCTGTCGCTTTCAAACAATTTTTTTTTGTACGCGAGTTCATGCTGAGTCTGATCGTAACTAGTTGGAAATGCTCAAAATTGTGAGACTTCTACTCATAGCACCCATAAAATGCACCGGGATAAGTACCTAAGAATGGTGCAAAATGGGTGTCAGATTAAAAATTGGTACCTGAAATTACTTGAGTCTGGATATGACCTGAGGCCAAAGTAGCCATCCCAAGCTATAGTAATTTAAAATAACCTTGACAATGAAACATATTAACTTTACCTACAAATTCACGAAGTGTGAATTTTATTTGGCTACATGTTTACAGGGAAAAGGAAACAACGATACCCAAGTACCAGTCACAATTTCTCAAATACTGTCGAAATGCGTTCCACGCACGCTATTCAGCGCTATAAGCTTTGGCGCCAAAACGCGACGTTTTTTAACTTACGCTGGTTGCAGGAATCGCTCCAGATCGAAAATAGCGCCCAGACCGCCAAGCATATTTGGAAATGTCGAATATAAAGTCAAGGCCATCATACTTAGGGACAGTGGCGTACCGAGTATCAACTATCAGGTCATGCAGGTCATGCCTGATCCTTTGGACCCGGGGCGCCCATGCAAAGCTGGCGCCCCTCCGATCAGTCACGACGCCCCTCTGGCCGGTGACGGCGCCACTCCGACCAGTGAGGACGCTCCCCCGGCCAGTGACGGGCCACTCTTGTGGCCAGCGACGGCGCCCCCGGCCATTGAGGGCGTCCCCTGCCACAGACGGCGCCTCTCCGGCCCGTGACAGTGCCCCTCCGGCCAGTGACCACGCCCCTCCGGCGAGTGACGGCGCCTCTCCGGCTAGTGACGGCGCCCCTCCGGAGAGTGACGGCGCCCCTCCGACCAGTGACTGCCCCTCTAATTGGCGAGTGACGGTGCTCCTCCGGCCAGTGACTCCTTCCGCACAGTGCGGAAAGAGATTGGCGCCCCCCCCCCTGCAAAATT
>JAXIVJ010010156.1:0-22500 GCA_036785665.1 Chirona hameri
GTTCTATAATCTATATGTATCAGCCCAAGGGGCCCTCAGGCCCCTCGAGACCGATACGTTGTGGCCTATGGCACGTTAGTGCCTGTTAGCGAGAAAACGCTTCTTTTTCCGCCCCGCCGCTTGTCGCCGTTTATGGCACCACGTGTGCGATACTTCGACTATCACGCCCACGTGCCCGCTGTCCTGGTACCCACGACCACGAGCGATGTCGCGCACGAGGGCCGGGGACGGCGCCGCGACACGGGGCAGTCGACCACCAGACTCCGCCGATTACGCGGCTGACGCAGCCGCCGACGTACCCGGAGCGTGCGACGCGACGTTCGACGCCGCCATTCATCGATTACGCGGCTGACGCAGCCGCCGGCGACCACGGAGTGTGCGACGAGACGCCGTCGCCGCCACTCAACGATTACGCGGCTGACGCAGCCGCCGGCGACCACGGAGTGTGCGACGAGACGCCGTCGCCGCCACTCAACGATTACGCGGCTGACGCAGCCGCCGGCGACCACGGAGTGTGCGACGAGACGCCGTCGCCGCCACTCAACGATTACGCGGCTGACGCAGCCGCCGGCGGACCACGGAGTGTGCGACGAGACGCCGTCGCCGCCACTCAACGATTACGCGGCTGACGCAGCCGCCGGCGACCACGGAGTGTGCGACGAGACGCCGTCCGCCGCCACTCAACGATTACGCGGCTGACGCAGCCGCCGGGGCGACCACGGAGTGTGCGACGAGACGCCGTCGCCGCCACTCAACGATTACGCGGCTGACGCAGCCGCCGGCGACCACGGAAGTGTGCGACGAGGACGCCGTCGCCGCCACTCAACGATTACGCGGCTGACGCAGCCGCCGGCGACCACGGAGTGTGCGACGAGACGCCGTCGCCGCCACTCAACGATTACGCGACACTGCTTCAATGACATCCGAAAGGTTCTCCAAGAATTCGGGTGTTATTGTCGCCAGCTCTTCACTGTTTCGGGTGCGGGACCCTGTCCACGTGCTTGTGGCAGGGGTCGTTAGACCCCTGCCACAGGTAGATAGGTAGTCTTTTAGGCCCTTTTTAGGTAGGTAGATTAGCTTCATTAGTTTTTTTTTTATTTGGCAGTAGGTCCCTTCCATGGATTAGGTCCTTAGGGTTCATTTTTTCTAGTTTAAGTTAAAGTTGCCAACACGCTCTATCGTGTGTGGCAAAGTTAAAGTAAAAAGTTAGGGTCCCAAATTTAACTCTGTATAACTCGGTCGATCCTTTCTGATGGCTCCACCCCCGACCCGCCCGACCCCCTTCAGGGGTCTCCCCCCTCCCACCCCCGGTGCGAGGTCCCGCACCCTCCCCCCCCGGACGGTCCCCCTCCCCGCCCCCTCAGGGGCCTTCCAGGGACCCGCCCAGGAGCACGGCTCCCCCCGACTCCACCCCCCCCCCCCCCCCCAGAGGGGACCCGCCTGCCTCAATGCTTTGAGCCGGGCGGACGGCCAGCCCTTCAGGCACGCCAATCTCCTTTCCGTCAGGCGCTGGCTGGTCGCCCTCTGCGGCGACGTAGCTAGCGCCAAGCCCATCAAATCAGGGGCCCTCCTGATTGAGACGCTCACGTCCCAACAGAACGTGGCGATCATGGGCCTGACGAACTTCATCGGAGGTCCAGGTTGCCGTGGAAGCCCCGGCACACCTGAATTCCGTCGAAGGCCTGGTGTGGTGCTCCGATGTGGCCCACCGAACTCCTCCTCCGAGAACTCACCCCCCCAGGGGGTCACTGAGGTGATCCGCCTCCGCCCGACGCGGAAAAGGCCTGACCAAGCCGAACCCGCTGATCCGCCTACGGTTCCGGAGCAAGGAACTCCCCACCCACATTTACTGTGGGTATGTGAACGCGGATGTCCGTGCGTGGATCCCCCCCCCCCCCCCGGAAGTGTTGCCAGTGCTGGCGCTACGGCCACACTAAGTGGACCTGCCGGGCGCGCACCACCACTTGTGGCCGGTGCGCAGGTGAGCACGCTACCGACGGGTGCGTGAGCGCAGCACGCTGCTCCACGTGCGAGGCAGCCCACCCTGCCTGGGACCGCTGCTGCCCGGCCTGGGCCGCCGCCAGTGAGGCGGACAAGGCCCGCTGACGCCCACCGGACGTCAGCGGGCCTTGTCCGCTCCCTCAGCCCAGCCCTCTCCCCGGCGCCTGGCCGGTGCTGCCCCCACCCGGCATCTCACCCCACCCCGCCGGCCCACGAGCGCCCCCCCCCCCCGTGGCACTCTCCCTAGAGCGACCCGGACCATCCCGCTTGGACCCCCCGCCGGCAGACTTCCCGCCCGCCAGCCCGGTACCCCGCCCCCCCCCCCGCCGGGCCGCAAATTCCCGAAGGCTAATAACCATTCGCACTCGGAATTGGAGGAGACGTCATAGCTGCTGGGCGAGTCCATTATACCACTAGGGGAGGTTGGCACCTCCCTGAATGGGATGCTGGGCCGCGACAATCAAGGCCCTATAAGCGACAATAATCGAAGCTGTGTGTGATGCGTTTAGCCTCGGTGCGCACCATATGAAATATATAGTTTATTCTCTTTACGGCGCGGTCGTCAGGCAGAAGTGCATTTGAACTCCATTTACATGTCAGATCGGTAGGCAACAGTACCTATATTCGGCGTCTGTATTATATTTATATTGCTTTGTTTATACTTGAAAACAGGCGGTCGACCAAAATGTTAGACAATTATTCCCTGAATATTTCGATATTACGTATTTATTTCGATCGCATACGTAATATTAGAAGGTAAGGCGTTGCATTTTAAATACGTAATTTTCCACCCAGAGATTCCATGAAACGAGCACGGAGCAAGTCAGTTCAGTTGACACGTGTGACAACTGTGCTTAGAAAGCGGAAAACGCGTTTATATTTCAACCTCGGTTTTCTATTACCTGTCGAGGCGCGCCAATAGAAGTTAATAGTAATTTTGAAAGACATGTATTTTTCGCCATCGCGACAGGAAACAGCTGGCGACGCCGCAGTATCACGTCCAGATAAACCACGAAGCAATTTTCATCACCATCAATTTGCAATAATTTTAATTACGAATCGTCGCAAACAACTCAAGTGCCGTATCCAATTCAAAACAACTCAAACCGTCGGCAGCACTCCATAGCAAACAACAACGCGCAGCAACCAAAACGCTGGCGCTCAACGTCTCCAGAACTCAAACGGAAACGACGATCCAACGTAAATCACAAACTCTCGTAACCTGCTCGATGGTTTCCTTCTTACTGAAATGAACATATTGCCTCTAAGACCACGTAACACAACAACACTGCTCTAACCAGTCATTTCGATACAAGAGTAGTGATACTGCCGATCTCTTGTCTCCGATCGACATAGCTATATGAGTACAATGACAAAGATGACATGAAAATGGCTGAAACAAGCGAATCACATATTTCATTCATTATTATAGGTCGGAGTGGTCAACTCGCCTAATGACTCTACCTTCTATATACCGCTTTTCTCACAGGATCCAACACAAAAATAGCCTCCAGATCCTCCAGATTAACCAATGAGCATGCGCAATAGGTAGGGAGACTGTGACGTCACAGTGACGTCACATCCAAGTGAATTCGACCAATCAAATGCATTGGTGCGAATGGTTATTAGACTTCGGGAATTTGCTGCCGGGCCCCCGAGGCGCCTCCCCCGCCTCCCTGCCTCGGTGTCTCATGCACCACGCTCCCCCCGCCAGCCGGTCCCACACGGGCTCCGGCCCCCCTTCGCCGAGCACAGACTCCACCTCGTCTTTTGACGAGTCGTGGATGAGGGCCGTGGCCGGTCACCCGCTCCCCCGCCCAGTCTCCACCTTCCCGCTCCAGCTACCTGCCCGCCCGTCCCCCCTCCCTCCACCCCCCTCCCCGGCTCTCTGAGGAGAGTGACACCTGCTCCCCTCCGCCCCGGTCACCCCACAGCCCCGCCGAGCTCCCTGCTGCCAGGTTGAGCCGCCCCCGCTCCCGCCACAGACGTACCCGGGCGACCGCGAGGCGCGGTCTGGACAGTATCTCTCGATGAATCACAACCAAACTGAATTTCTCCTCCAATGGAATGTTAGATCTTTAATATCCCATTGGGGGCAATTCAGACATTATATCTTAAATAATATTCTGTTAGTAGCCGCCGTTCAGGACTTTATTGACGCCGACTTTATTAACTATACTTTCAAAATATCGGGCTCTTTTTCAAAAAAGTCTTTATACAAACAACGCAAATACATCACCGCGCCGAGGCGGCTCGGCTTTGCTTATTTCAAACAAACTTTCATTACTAATTTGACCTTAAAACAACCCTAGACGCAGTCGGCGTCAATATTAAAATCGCTCATACTTTACTTTAATCTCTATTTATTTTCGTCCCACTGAGGACTTAGACATTTACTCTTTTTCTCAGCTTATAGCAAATGTTAACACCCCGTGTTTGATTATGGGTGATTTTAACGCACATCATCAAACATGGGGCTGCAGCTCTAACACGAGGAGAGGCCAAATTATGCTGGACCTACTGGACCGGCATAATTTGGTCTTCCTCAACGACCAATCACCCACACACATACACCACTCAGGAGGCAAGGTGACTTACAGCGCCATTGACCTCGCCTTCACCACACCACGCATCGTGACACTTTTTACATTTAACGCACAATATGACCCTCTTTTAGCGATTATTTCCCAATTCACTTAGAACTACAAGTCCCTTCAGGAGAGACACATTTTTACTCCCTGCCTAGATGGAACCTTCGCAAAGCAGACTGGTCCTCCTTTCAAAAACACATTGACACTAATCACCCCGTAAACTCCCAGACCGACACTAACACTTTCTTAAACACTATTCTCGCATCAGCTCACCAACACATCACACACATACACACACACACACACACACACACACACACACACACACACACACACACACACACACACACATACACATACACACGCACGCACGCACGCACGCACGCACGCACGTACACAGACAGACAGACAGACAGACAGACAGACAGACAGACAGACAGACACACACACACGCACACACACACACACACACACACACACACACACACACACACACACACACACACACACACACACACACACACACACACACACACACACACACACACACACACACACACACACACACACCCACACCCACCCCCAGGAGCAGCGACTGCCCCGTGGTGGAACACAGAATGCCAGCGAGCTGTGGCCCTCCGGCAAAGAGCACTTAGGAAATTCCAAGCGTGTATTACCGCAGATAACGAAAACGAAGTACGGAGGGCCCGCTCTCTGGCTAAAACAATCATTAACAAAGCAAAACAAAAATATTGGCAGGCATTCTCATCTACCTTTAATCGATTTACCTCCCTTTCAAAAATTTGGACATTAATTAGATCATTTTCAAATAAAAGACCACCGTCATACAAAATGCCACACTTACACATCCACAACACATATTACACGATCCCCCTAGAGGTGGCAACACAATTTGCTCAACACTACGCTAACATATCATCAACAAAACAATGTACACCAACTTTTACTAACCAACTTAACGATTAATTTCAATCTCTTGGCCTTGACTCTAACAACGTAGAACTCTATAACTCTTTCTTCACCAACTCAGAACTAACATACGCTATTAGTAAATGTGGTAAAACTTCTGTAGGACCAGATCAAATTGACTACTTCTTCTTTAAAACTTAACCGAGACTGGTCTCACTAACTTACTAACAGCCTTCAATACCATGTGCTTTGAAGGCACTTTCCCTGAATCTTGGCATAGAAGTACGCTAATCCCTATACTAAAACCTCGCAAACCTAAATCTTCTCCCGCTAGCTATAACCCTATTTCTCTAACTAGTTGCGCATGTAAACTATTCGAACGCATGGTTAATGGACGTATCAGGACTTACATTGAATCACATAATTTACTTTCCCCATACCAAAGTGGTTTTCGACCTGGTCGATCCACTGCGGACAATTTAGTTGGTCTTATTGACTGTCCAGCGCGGCTTTCGAGGAAGAGAGGTCACGGGTGCCCTCTTCCTTGATTTGAGAGCTGCGTTTGACAGAGTCAATAAGACCGCACTTTTAGTAGACGTCCATAAGGCCGGAATCCGAGGTAGACTCACCAAATTTATAATAAACTTTTTAGGCAATAGAACTTTTAATGTAAGGTGCGGCACCACATATTCTCCAAATTAATATCAGGACCACGGTGTCCCACAGGGATCGGTCCTTTCCCCAACCCTATTTTAAATTATGATTAATGACATTTTCAGTAATATTAATAAGATTGACAAAGGTCTAAAATTTTCAATGTACGCTGATGACCTGGCGGTGTGGTTCTCCCACTCCAGTGTCGATCAAGCCAGCACAATTTTGCTAGTTCTCATTGATATAAAGGTATGGTCCGACCAATGGGATTTTGAAATTTCTCGAAGTAAATCGGCATCCCTAATGTTTTCGAAAAACCTACATATGTGGAACCCTACATTCCATTAAAATATAACAATCAAATTATCCCTTTCGTCAAATCATTCAAATATCTGGGAATAACGTTAGACACTCGTCTTTCGTTCATCCCACATTTCAATGATTTAGTGCAGAGATGTACGCGACGAATTAATATTATGAAGTCTTTAGCTGGTCGAGAGTGGGGCGTAGACCGCTCCACTCTCCTCCAGTTATATACTTTCCTGATACGCCCAGTCCTGGACTATAATGCATTCTTATTTGATGATATATGTTCCAAACAAATTACAAAATTGCAAACTGTCCAGAACGCTGACGCTACTCAGATACTACGCCAGAGCAAGTTCACACCCCACACGCCCAACATTCCAGATATTAAATCACCCCGCACCCACAAGACGACACACACTACTACAAAAACGACACCCACTCATCAGTCACAGAATCACACAAACACTCTCACTATTCAACATTCCACACATCAACACAATGCCAACACCACCACTCACACCTCACTGGCTCGACACAACACCAGACACACACCGCCTCTTCACACACAACAAAAACACAGTCACGGCGGCAGAGACACACACACTCTTCCACGAACACAAAGCACAACACAACACATACACGTACACAGACGGCTCCCGGGGCGACGGCCTAACCGGTGCAGTGGTGCCTACTACACGAACGATAATAACGACAACTTCCGCATCCCAGATAGAAATAGCTTGTTCACAGCAGAGTTGTCATCAATTTTAGTAGCATTAATATATATTAGAAAGAAAAAACTTATAGAAGTAATCATATGCACAGATTCGTCCGCCTCGCTCTTTGCCATTTCCTCGATTCGTGATTGCAGAAACCCGATAGTAAATATTTAAATAACAAACACAGAACAATCAAGTTTCTCTGGATCCCGGGACACGCATGTATCCCGGGAAACGAGGAAGCCGACAGACTCGCGAAATTAAGCCTAGAATTACCTCCAGAAAACCACCTTCCAAGCCCCTTAGCAGACGTTTTAAACCACATAAACCAACAGTTTAATATATTGCGCCAGCGCGTGTGGGACGCTGCTCCGCATTTTCACCTGCATCCAATAAAACCAAAAGTCAAACATTTGATATCTAGTCACCAGCATTGTAGAGAAAAAGAAATAGTATTAGCACGCCTCCGCCTCGGTCATACAAAAATTACGTAATATTATATTCTCGACAACCTTCCGCCCCCAAATTGCCAACACTGCCCAGGTTATCCGCGCTATACAATTAAACATTTACTAATTACTTGCCCGGTGCACAATGACAAACGTCAGAAAATAATGTATTACACGCAACAAAATCGTATCACATTAAATCTTCAAACGCTGTTGGGTGATAATTATCCTGAATTGATTGGCCTCCTTTTTGATTTTCTTTACCAAACACGATTAGTTAATCAAATATATATTTTTTTTTGCCTAGCGGAATTTTGGCTTTCTGCGCAGGTTTTTCCCCTTTGCGTTAGACGCTGTTTTTTTTTATTTTTTATTATTTAGTACTTTTCTCCCAGCAAAATACATCCCACAACCAGGTCTCGCCGGGGTGCCGGAGCCAGGGACACTGGCAACAGTGTCCCCCAAATTGCGCTATACATATGGGTGGAGTTTTTCAAAATAAGTTGGTGGGTCAAAATGAAATCCCTTCAGACACAAACACACGCACACAGTGAACGCGCGCACACAAACAAAAGTTACTACCATTGACAGGGGCGGCGCCACGGATTTTTGTCGGGGGGCAAGTCGAAATTTAGGGAGCCTCCATTTGATAAGGGGCCTTTGACCCCATTGGGCTCCTCTCACCTTCCCTATGGCTTCCAGAGGGCCGCTTGTGGACTTCAGGGGCACCTCTGACCTCCATAAGACCCCCTCTGGCCTACAGGGGACCAGTGGCGTAGACAGGATTTCTCCCAGGGGGGGGGGGGATCAGAGGGACTTTCGTAGCCAAGGGGCCCACATAATTCAAATAGTACAGTATGTTGTATGTTGTGACAAATAACGTTCGACAACGAAATTTATATTTTTTATTTTTGTGAGTCTACTCAAAATTGTGAAAATCCGCGATATGGAGGGCCTCTGATAATTACACGCCCGGGGAGGGAGATTCCACCCTAAGATCTCGAAAACCACGCAACGTAGCAACAAGCGGAAAACGGCGTTAGATAGCTCGAGACAAGCTCTAAGGAAGGTATATCTGTATTTTTAGGTCAGCTTAATATTGAGGTTACCAGAGGCCATCAAAGGTCAGATTTTCCAGTGTTAGGACTTCGCTTGAGAAACCCCCAAATCTATCGGGAACTATGATGGCTAGGAACAAACGAAAAAAGCAATCGAAAGCTCTTTAAATATTTAATCGCGATCTGTGTCCTCAAATTTGAGCTCAGGTCAATATCTTAGGCTCCAGAGGTCATCAAATGTTAAAAAAAAATGTTTTAGCAAAACAGCTTTACGAAAATAACTTCTTACCACCTTACCTAAAGAAGATAAGGCACTATTTTTTACGCCATCGGGTTTGTCTCATCAAGGTGCTTTAAGGGCGGATCCATCCGGCCGTTTTTTGGGGGGGAGGGGGCAAACCGTTTTTTTAGCAGACCTTACCTACTCCAATTTTTAATTTCTTCCCGGATTTGGGCCACTTTATTTTGCAACCACACGATTTCGAATTTGTTTTATATTTTTTAATAGGTTTTTGACCTTTTGGGATATCGAAAAAGGTCAGCTTGCAGTTTGTATTGTTCCGACATTGCCTTACACTGAGCACAACTATGTCAATTGTCAGCTGTACCCAGGGGCATCGCCGACAATTTTTGAGTGGAGGGGTCGGCTGAAATGACGAAAAAATGTACCCCAATTTGTTATGCGGGTATTTAAGTCTTTGCAGAAATTTTAATGTGGATTTACATGTTATAGTAGCTACTTGTTATTTAGCGTCGCGAAGCGGCGTGCATTTAAACCCAGACACATAGGCATGTTTAGCTTCTTAGCCTTGTAAAGGATAATAAGCTAAAAATGTTATTAATTCAGTTCAGCGTTACGACGAAACGAAGACGATGACGATCGCTTCGTTATGACGATGGCCACTGATGTGACGCCGCGAAGCGGCGTGAACATTTTAATTTTAGGTCGTGGAAAACGCAATTTTAATATTGGAACCAGACCGTGAGTTGAGCCAAGCCTCAGGTAACACCTTTTCCTGGTTGCACATCTCGGTATGATGAAAAATGTTGAAATGAAGGTAGTTTTTCATATACATTAGCCTCGGATAGTAAATCACGATGACAGGTGGCAGTCTGCGCTCAATAGTACATACCAGTAAGGCGCCGTAGTTGGCGATGAACGAGCGAGCGCGAAATAAATGTATGGTGAATTTTAACCCGATCGGGCAAGTAGTTCCTGAGATACAAAAACAGGTGCCCACGTGCGCACGTGCAGAGGCACCCAACCCATGACTTGTGGGTAGGCGGCGGCGGAGGGGTCCCTAACCACACACCAAATTTGAACACAATCGGCTCAGCCGTTCCTGAGATATAGAATAGGGGTGTGCACGTGCGCACATGCAGAGGCACCCCATCCCTGACTTGTGGAAAACTGGCGGTTGAGAGGTCCTTAATCACACACTAAATTTGAACACAATCGGCTCAGCCATTCCTGAGATATAGAATAGGGGTGAGCACGTGCGCACGTGCAGAGGCACTCCACCCCTGACTTGTGGTAAGGCAACGTCTGAGAGGTCCCCAACGACACACCAAATTAGAACGCAATCAGTTCAGCCGTTCCTGAGATATACAATAGGGGTGTGCACGTGCGCACGTGCAGAGGCACCCCACCCCTGCCTTGCGGAAAATTGGCGGCTGAGGGGTCCCTAACCACACACCAAATTTGCACACAATCGGCTCAGCCGTTGCAGTGTTTTTGCGAGAGAACACTTTTCAGCACCCCTCACGCGGCACGCAGCACGCGCAGTGGTAGTGACCCACATGAGTCGGCACTGGTCTCGAACAGGGTAGGGTGGATGGGGCTGCTCAGCACAGAAGTCAGCTTGTCAATCGGACGCATGGTTGCAGAGATATGAGCTTCTCAAAAGCGTCGCCACGGTTGGGTCGGGTCGGGTCGGGCCGGTCCGCTCATACTCAGATTTTTCCCATATACCACGGAAAGACGAGCGAGCGCTTCGCGCTCGATCGTAATAATAATAATAACTGTAGTCTGTATACATACCTATGTACCAAACTGTAACAAACAACTGGTAACGGTGCAAATTGTTTCAAAGTAGCAAGAGGCAGACCGACATTTCCGCACATAAATGGTCCCTGTGGATCTGAAGGAGCCTGGGGGAGATGGCTTGGGGAGATAGTCCTGGCCTGGTCCCCACTATTAGCTCTTCGGGCCAGCAAGTTGGGCACCGCTGGAACAGCTTCCGGTTGTCAAGGTCCGCGTCTTTGCGTTCGCGTCGCCTTTTTCGGAACTGGGCAGACTAGCTAAACATGTAGCCCGCTTTAAAGTTAATATGTTATGAAGAGATTTAGCCCTGGAGCCAGTAATTACCGCCAAGAAGAGCCTCTGCAAGACACTAAATGGAATTAATTTTCCAAATTTGTATATGCAATTGCGAAACTTGTGCCATGCCGTGAAGCGGCGCGAAATTTTACAGTTTTTGACTGTGGCTAGCTGGATTTTGACTGCTGCAATTTTGGGATGCCTAGTACCGTTCTAAAAATGCATATATAGCATGTGTTAGACTTCACGTCTTGGGGGGGGGGGGGGGGCAAAACATAGTTTGGCCCCCCTTAACCCTATTTGTAACAGGGGGGGGGGGGGGGGGGGCGGATTCCGCCCCCCCCCTCATGTTTTTCGCAGATATCTCCAGAACGGCTGGGAGCAGGCCCATGAAATTTTGGGACTTTTCATAGAATTGAATACCGCATTTGGAGTCAAAATTTTGAGTTCTTAACCTGAACAGAGGCGGTTCCAGGGTACAGTTTTGGGTGGGTTCGGAGGCGATATTTGGCGATAATACGGAAATGCGATCTTCACGGTTTCTTCGTAACTGCCTCAAGTATGAAGGAGTTACATCGGTTCACGGTGATTGCAACAAGTGCAAATTAGTTGATGTTAATGAAATATCATTAAAATGTCATGGCAAAGGCGGTTTCAGGGGCTTGAAAAGGGGGGGGGGGGGTTCCAGGAAGTATTCAATGCTTGGCGGGAAGCAAATAGAGCAATGTAAGGGGCATTTATAGTTATCAAGATGTAAAAGATAGCTTCTGCTTCCATTATTTGCATAATTTATTACATATAGAGTTTCAGGGGCGTGTTCAGGCACATGCAAAGGGGGTGACTGGCTTGGTGATGACGATATGCCAGCGATAACGGCGCAATAGACGGTTAGCTTATAATTATATATGCACATATGAGTCCAGGAAAGGGAATACAGTCATTTTTTTTGCAGAGGCGCGCTCAGGAATGGAAGAAAGGGGGTCATATTATTGCAAGGAAACTAAGAGGCATGGGCGTACAATGACATAACATACTGTAGTTTTCGGATGAAACACGCACCACAGGCTACTCTACGAACGATTATAAGATAATAGGCGAGTCCAGGTAGGGTAAAAGGGGGGTAAGCAATGTTAATTGAAGTTGTAAGTGAAATAGTCACTGTTGACTAGTTAGTATCATACTAGCGGATACATGTAGCCTATTAGCTCTTCGGGCCAGCAAGTTGGGCACCGCTGGAACAGCTTCCGGTTGTCAAGGTCCGCGTCTTTGCGTTCGCGTCGCCTTTTTCGGAACTGGGCAGACTAGCTAAACATGTAGCCCGCTTTAAAGTTAATATGTTATGAAGAGATTTAGCCCTGGAGCCAGTAATTACCGCCAAGAAGAGCCTCTGCAAGACACTAAATGGAATTAATTTGCCAAATTTGTATATGCAATTGCGAAACTTGTGCCATGCCGTGAAGCGGCGCGAAATTTTACAGTTTTTGACTGTGGCTAGCTGGATTTTGACTGCTGCAATTTTGGGATGCCTAGTACCGTTCTAAAAATGCATATATAGCATGTGTTAGACTTCACGTCTTGGGGGGGGGGGGCAAAACATAGTTTGGCCCCCCTTAACCCTATTTGTAACAGGGGGGGGGGGGGCGGATTCCGCCCCCCCCCTCATGTTTTTCGCAGATATCTCCAGAACGGCTGGGAACAGGCCCATGAAATTTTGGGACTTTTCATAGATATACTTATCAAAAGGTATTGAGCCGCCCCAGTTTGGATCCTGGATACGCCTATTATGAAGTACAACATGCAAAAAGGAACTATCTACGATCAGTAACATATTTATAGTGCTGGGTAGCAACTTGTCTGCGGTTAATATTTTTTCCCAATTTCACCCCCCTTTTTCACTAACCTGGTACCGCCTATGGCAAAAAATATTATTTTTAACTGTTTTGCCTAATGTCACAATCACATACCATTTCATTTCTTTAAAAAAACATAAAAAAATGGTTTTATTACGCATTTACTTCACCCCCATATTGAGTGACCTGCACACGCCTATGATTTTTGAATTTTCAATCGCCACTCTCATATATCAATTTCCAATTCAATCTCTATCGATTCGTATTAATTGTGTTAAAATCGGTCGATAAACATGAAAGCTATGTTGGATCAAAAATACCACCAAAATTTGTGGTTTTTGCCCCCCTGTTGCCCCCCTATCAAAAATTTATATATTTTTATTATTTAGAAATGTAGATCGTGTTGAGGGGAACCAAACGCCGTTTCATTTTTGAAAATCGGACGGGTAGATCTCGAGATCTCCGGGGGGGGGGGGGGGGGCGGAATCCGCCGCCCCCCCTGTTACAAATAGGGGTAGCCAGAAGCCTGTTACAAATAGTGTTAAACAGGCTTGGGAGGGGGGGGGGGGGGGCATGGCCCCGTTCGCTCCACCCTGGATCCGCCCTTGAGGCGCTTCTAATTCAAAATCGTAGAAGGATAAATATTTCCACACGGGGGGGGGGGGGGGGGTCGTTCAGGAAAGTACTGGCCGAATGTGTGCCCAGATGAGATCTTTGGCCACCTCTGCAGGTCGACGCTGCGGTTATTGGTTCGGAAGATAACCAGGGGGGGGGGGGACGCCACCCCAGCCAATGGTGTTCAGCTGAGACCCCAGCCAATGCCGGGTTAATACTTGTACATTGTCAAAGCCTTGTACTCCTCTCAGACGTTATTAGCATACACTGAAAAACAATGAGAACTTTGACTGATCTTCCTTCGAGAGTCTCACCGGCACTCGACCGTCAGACCTCTACCACCACAAGACCCTCTAAAGGCCAGCAAAGGCCCTCTACAGATCGGCAGGGGCCTCTAAAGGCCGGCAGATGGCCATCTGCATATCGGCAGGGCCCACTAAAGGCCGACAGAGGGCCCTCTACAGATCGGCAGGACCCTCTTAAGGTCAACAGAGGGCCCTCTACAGATTGGCTGGGACACTGCAGATCGACAGGGCACCTAAAGGCTGGAAGAGGGCCCTCTACAGGTCGACAGGGTCCTCTAAATGCCGACCGAGTTCCTCTGCAGATTGGCAGGGTGATCTACAGATCGGCAGGGCCCTCTAAAGGTCGGCAGGGCCATCTAAAGACCGACAAGGCCCTCTAAAGGCCGGAAGGGCCCTATACAGACCGGAAGGGCCCTCTAAAGGCCGCCAGAGGCCTCTAAAAGCCGGCAGGGCCATCTAAAGGCCGGAAGAGAGCCCTCTATAGATTGGCTGTGGTACTCTGCAGATCGACAAGCCCCTAAAGGCTGGAAGAGGGCCCTTTACAGGTCGGCAGGGCCCTCTCAATGCCAGCAGAGGCCCTCTGCAGATTGGCAGGGCGATCTACGGATCTTTTGCTGACAAGTTGTGGTGAAAAGGGCTGGCACTAGGGGGCGTCATCCCTTCAGAATGCATTGGTTAAAGAACAGTGGCGTACCCAGGATTTACTCCAGGAGGGGGTAATTTTTTCTGAGGGGGGCATTAAGTACCCCCACCAAAAAAAAACTCACCCGATTTGGCCCAATATTTTTAAAAGGGCATATTTTCACCATTTTTCTCTTAAAATAAAATAAATATCATTATTTTTCCGACCAAAGGGGGCACGTACAGACCTTCAGGGGGGGGGGGGGCAATTGCCCCGTTTGCCCCCCCCCCCTGTGTACGCCTATGTCAAAGAATACCACTGACGTCACAGCTGAGGCAGCTGTGGCGCACTTTCTTGGCGCAGTTTTTCTTGGCGAAATGTGTTCAGTAGGCAGCTAAAGGCCCAACATATCAATGTATTCTTGGCTGTTCTTGGCAGTGTCTTGGGCAACTTGGCATCGATTTGCATGACTTGCATTGACAGGCTGCATTAGGCCAGTGGCAAGAGCGAGGACAAAACTATTGCTGTCTCGTCCGTCGAAAAAATAGTTGCTCTACCGAATGGTTTTTGTTACAGTGCTTTATCTCCTCTGGCTTAGAAAAGGATCTAAATTTATACCGCATAAAAAGCATTACGAACGATGGCGCATTGGGCCCGTGAATACCTGTGACGTCACGCGCCTATGTCACGGAGCGGTAAAATCGCCGGATGACTACCTGGTATGTAAGGCCTTGGCTGGTACCTACCAAGGCCACAGGATTGCTACTTTCTGCAACTCCTTGTGCTCTTTGACATTCTCACGTTTATGGAAAGGTGTGGTGGTGATAGCCAAAGTTTGGTGAGGCCATTTATGCTCGACTCCATTAAGTTTTGCCAGATTTGAAGTCATTTGGTAAATGTAAAAAAATGTAAAGCTGCTGTAGTTTCATGATATAATTTCTGATGAAAATGGTATAAGGTGTACCATATTGTACTTATGTTATACATTGATTAAATTATAAATCATCCCCTAATTTATTTTTATAAATGTTAAACATATAGCAATGGCAGCTCTTCCTCAGATTGAATGAGTTTCACATTTTAAAGATGTCAGAAGTAATTGATGTTACTTGTGCAAGTAGCTCCAAATCCAGGCCAGCTCCAGTTACTTTTAAAGTTGGTGGGGCAAAAATCAATGTTGGAGGGGAAAAAACAATGTTGGTGGGGCGCCCGCCCCACCAAGTGTCTAGGAAACTCCGCTCCTGAGGCACAGTTCCCCGGTGTCTCCCCTCGCCCCACAGTGCCACCTACCGTCACGATGGTGCCCCTGGCACAGCGTGAGGCACAGTTCCCCGGTGTCTCCCCTCGCCCCACAGTGCCACCTACCGTCACGATGGTGCCCCTGGCACAGCGGTGCAGTGGTTCCCCTGGTACACCGGCGCGGTGGTGCCCTTGGTTCAAAGAACACTGAATGATTTGCGCCGCGTAGCGTAGCGGCGCGGATTTTTTTTGTGGTGTCCCTGGTGCCCCGGCGCTGTGGTGCCCCGGCGCTGTGGTGCCCCCACGGCGCGGTGGTGCCCCCATGGCGCGGTGGTGCCCCCATGGCCCATGGGGGGGGATTAACACAAAAAAATCATGACCCCCGTGACCCCCCCCCCCCCGGATCCGCCACAGTCGCAGTCGTAAAACGCATCGCATCCGATGTCCATTGTTTGTATATTAGGCGCCCTGTCGGCTGAGGCTGACGCTAATAGTTCAAATTCAGGCCACCGTGTGGTGCTGCACGCGACGATAACTAGCAGCAATTTGGAGCGTGGGTCCGTCCGGCGCCGCTCTCTCCCAGAGAGACGTGAAGCGTTATGTGTGTCGATGGTCCGTCCACTGCTGCCCTGTGACGTGAAGCGTTATGTGTGTCGATGGTCCGTCCACTGCTGCCCTGTGACGTGAAGCGTTATGTGTGTCGATGGTCCGTCCACTGCTGCCCTGTGACGTGAAGCGTTATGTGTGTCGATGGTCCGTACACTGCTGCCCTGTGACGTGAAGCGTTATGTGTGTCGATGGTCCGTACACTGCTGCCCTGTGAGACATGGACAATTACATTTGGCTTTGTTCATTCAGATTCCAGTCAGATTACGTGTTTGAACGCGCGGTTGAGGAATTTGAGCCTGAAACGGGGACATATCGTATCTTATTGACGGCAGAATCTGCAAACAACAAACCTCCGAATTATCGATCGAGTCCCGGTCAAAGGAGTAGTAGCTCAAAAGGGCGACCGAGAACTGGATAACTGAACTTATTATTTGCAGTCGCCCAGCCGTGCTACATCGCTACGCGAATGAAATTAGTTTTCTTTTTGTACCTAGCAAATATGAATTATGATGCACTGAACTTCCTTTTAAGGTGGCTGTGTTTAAGCCAGCTATTATTGTTTTCCACTTTTGGTGGAGTTGCTTTTTAAATGAATGCACGCCCTTTTTAAATAAACGCCCGGCACAAAATTAATGCACTTTCTTCTGAGTTATGTGTCTATTAACACAAACAGGTAACACAATATTCAAACCGTGTGAGCCACACGTTTACAAGGCCAAACAGCTTGATATGCATCATCACATCAAACAGGACCTCCGCTAGAGTGAAGCGCAGCCCGCTTCTTAGCGTCCGGACTCATCCCTCTGGCGCGTCCAACCCCACACCTGCGCCTACAATACGCCTGCCCTGCACCCTGCATTCACAGCTCGAGCTCAGGACCCACGCTCGCGGCACAGCCTCTCCCCCTCGTACCTCACATCCACAGCGCGAGCCCCTCCTCCCACCGTTCCCAGGAGCCACGCTCGTCCCCCCCCCCCCCAGCCGCATTCCAGCGTGGTGCGTTGGAGTGACTTTGACATTGAACAGACTGGTCCCAAGGTGACGGTGAGGTTTCGTCAGCGCACATCCCGAGCTGGATTTGATACAGTACATTTATTATCGATCCCGAGCTGCAGATTTGATACAGTACATGTATTATCCACTTACAAGCAGTGCAGATGGAGATATGCAAAAGTAATCACACAAATACCACCTATATTGAAGCCACTCGCGTCAAAATTGGGTGTTGTCACTCGGCAAGGTGATACTTATTTCACCTGTCAGGCAATGAAGTGCAGCATGTTATTTCAAAATAGCAAGCGAAAGCGATCTGGCAATCGAAGAGGGCAACTACGAAACGATTTACAATTTACATGCTGCGGATTAAAAGCATATGTATGCAGTTGTATTGACTATGCTATGTTATAATGTTATTGAATCTGGAGCTTCGCAGTTTATACAACTATGCGCTACTTTTGAAGCGACACTTCATGGATTTTTTGCCATGGCTTTGTAGGCATAGGCGTAGGAGCAGGGGGCAGGGGGGGGGGGGGGGGGCAGCCGCCCCCCCAACATTTTTGATTTTAACATTACGCCTATGGGCGTGGCATGGCAATAATCGATTTCAGAATGCCTCCTGCCCCCCCCCCCCCCAACTTGAACATAGTTCCTACGCCCCTGTTTGTAGGTATGTGGTAGGTAAATAGGACAATTGTGTTGTCCCCTCCCCTAGAAAAACGTGAAAAATCAAAAAGTTTCTTCATATATGCTATTCCGCTGTACACAACCAATCGGAACCACGAACAAAACAAAACATTGCCAGTTCGTCTAGAGATTATTATCGAGTTACTATTATCGTGATATATCGCTGATATATACAGAACCTAGCAATTTCGGCACACATATTAACTTTCATTTTGATCATATCTCAACAGGTTCCACCGCTGACAGTTTCCGCCTTGGTAGCCGATTAGCCAGCTCGCTGGTGTCCTCTATGATCTCATAATTCGCCGCAAAATTTCAGCTGGCGGCTTCCAGCCTTAGTGTCCGGAATGTCAGGAAAACGTGCACAAGCTCAGAGGGAAAACGTACCATTGTCGCTGCCTGCTAGCGATGGGCGGTAGCGCAGAAACTGCAGACACCCTGCAGGACGCTGTCCAAGTAACATCACTAGTCACTCCCACACCACACCAGTCACCAGACAATCGTAAAGGTCAGCACCAATGACGTCATAAATGCTGCAGCGCTTTGTGTGGGTTTGATTGTCAGTTCGCCTCAGATAACGTGTTTTTTTTCAGTTTTGCAATTATCTAGTTTTGCAATGCCAGATTGTTTACAAGATTTGCAGTTGTGACTCACGGTAGATAAAATACTAGGTAGCGCAGATAATTTCCTTCAACATGGGCCCTATGGGGTCACGTTTCGCCAACCGATTTGTAACATTTGTATTAAATGATTACTGTACATATTTTTGAAATAAAATGCAAATGGATGTATTTTGTGATTTAATAAAATTCAAAATTATGTTTATATATTCTGATGTATATTCCTTGAAATAAAATGTAAGACAAGTGTAAGACTGGGAGCCCTTTGAGAAACACTGAATACTGATTAATAATCCTCTATAAAGCATTTTTTTATGGGTTTCGTTGGCATTACAATTTAATAAGCAATCTAGAAAGTCATTTATATTGCAAAGAATCGTTCGAAAATTGGGTTCGGCGTTGCCAGTTTTCCCCAGATTTGAAGCAAAGGCGTCGTCACCTGAAAGTGTGGGGGGGGGGGGGGGGGGGAGGCATTTTAAGTCGATTATTTCCATGCAACGCCCATAGGCGTAATTTTAAAGTTGGGAAATGTTGGGGGGGGGGGGGGGGGGACGTGTCCCCCCGTCCCCCTCGCCTCCGATGCCCATGATTTGAAGGTATTCTCATGCTGAAAGGGAATTATTAAGTTATGAACCCAAAGTTGAAGAAAAAAATATGTTATATTTGCTAAGCGTTTTTGTTGTTGTCAAGAAGTGTCCAGTCAAAGTTAAAAGAAACCACTAAATGAAGCCAGGATAGACAACTTATACTACTGTTAACGTGTACGTAACGTAACGTATTTAGAAGTGGCGGCTCTACTATGAAGTTATTTTTAAACAACAAGCTTACAAATAATAAACTCATGTGGCGGACGCAAGTGCAGGACAAATTTACCCCAATGGAGCAACAAAAATCAAACAACGTTATATGTTGTATGAAAAGGATCTAACTAAACATTATACCACGTACCTCTGGAGGATAACGGCCACCTCTAACAATGTCGATAACTGATAAGAAAAGTAAATGTGTCGATGAGCTCCAAAAATTTGTGTTGCTTATTGCCACAAATTACAATAAAACGAATAATAAGTCTGGTGATTTAATTGCTATTGTGCATCCCAACCTTATTTATTTCAGTTAAAACCTTATATTTATTTGATAACTTCATTTTAATTTAGTAGACTTTACTTCATGTCGTCGTCAATGGTTTTTGGAATGAGAGGAAAAATCCTGAAGCAGCTCCATTTTTCAGGAGTCGGTAGAGCTCTAATTACCGTAGTTTATAGTTATATTAAAGTTTAAGTTTATAGTTGTGTCGCCAGAGGATATTATTGTAGGACACGTCAACAAACTGTATTTGACGTAAATGTTTCAAGCAATTCAAGCAAAATTTGGAAATTGATTGATAGTCGATGCTCATTGGAATATCATCAGAAGTGTCCACCAATTAGCGATGGCCAGCTACCGTCGCTGATGGGTCGACGCTCCCAATCGCTCTGTACGTACATCTTACAAAACACTCCATTCTAGTCAGCTGACGGTGCGTGACTGCTCACAAAGCTGACTGCGCCCCCGTGGTTGTGACGGAATGAGAAACATAAGCGTATGCTGTGCGATAATGTGCCGGATGAAAACTAGTTCTGCAGTCTGCACGCTTGTGAGTGAATGCTGCTGCAGTCTGTTGTCATCAGATGCTAAGTTGTTTGCAATCCGGTAAATTACAGGTTAAGATGCATCTGCAGAATATGTTCTTTTAACATAACCTGCTGGCTTTCAAACATTGCGTGCGTCACGAGGAACTAGCATTGATATAAAAAAATGTGCAATGATGCGTGAACAATGAACATTCGCAAGGATATTATTGTAGGACACGTCAACAAACTGTATTTGACGTAAATGTTTCAAGCAATTCAAGCAAAATTTGCTGAATACTATATGCAAACAATTGGAAGTTTTTTCCTTCTCATTTGAGCTGTGTTAAAGGAAATAGTTCACCTTCAACATGGGATTTTGAACTGAAATAGCAGTTTTGTAGCCCGTGTTGAGAAATCCTTATCTGCAACTTTTCTTGGCTGAAAAGACTCTCCAGCCGAAGATATTTGACTTTTTGGCGAAGGAATGCGGCGCATATAGATATACCGTACCGTCTGAGAGTGCCAGCACTGGTCTGAGCATGCGCAGACCAATAACGCACACCATAACATTAATAATGTACGACCTTCTGTCCTGAATTGGCGCGATGTAGGACCATTTTTTAAAAGAAAAAAAGAAACTGTATTAAAAATATAATAAAATCGTGATCTGAAAAATTTCCGAAGGTGAACTATTTCCTTTAAGCTCTGATTTCCGTGAAATGACTGGGTCATGCGATATTCAAATTCAGGTACTGGTACGTTTGATCAAAATTTGGGTAGAGAGAGAAAGGATGGAAAACTAGGGCATACTCTTGGACCCAATTTGCGAAAATAAAAAATATAGGATATGCATAAGGCATACAATTTCAGAAGGCACGACTCAAAGCATTATGATATCCAAGGACACTTAGCAGCGTGTTGTCAATATATTGTAAGACGCCATATTAAAGGAAATAGTTCATCTTCAACATGGGATTTCGAACTGAAATAGCAGTTTTGTAGCCCGTGTTGAGAAATCTTTATCTGCAACTTTTCTTGGCTGAAAAGACTCTCCAGCCGAAGATATTAGACTTTTTGGCGAAGGAATGCGGCGCATATATGATATACCGTACCGTCTGAGAGTACCAGCACTGGTCTGAGCATGCGCAGACCAATAACGCACACCATAACATTAATAATTTACGACCTTCTGTCCTGAATTGGCGCGATGTAGGACCATTTTTGAAAAGAAAAAAAGAAACTGTATTAAACAATATAATAAAATCGTGTTCTGAAATTTTCCGAAGGTGAACTATTTCCTTTAAATACAGGATATCATCATGACGGGACGAGAAACAGACGGCTACTCTAGACGGAAAAAAGGTACTCTAGACGGAAATAAGTGTGAGAAGATGAGCTGTGTCGCTGTGAAGCGAAGTTATCCATATTCAGTCGCCTTTTAAAGGAAATAGTTCACCTTCGGAATTTTTTTTCAGAACACGATTGTATTATTTTTTTTAAATACAGTTTCTTTTTTTCTTTTCAAAAATGGTCTTACATCGCGCCAATTCAGGACAGAAGGTCGTAAATTATTAATTGTATGGTGTGCGTTATTGGTCTGCGCATGCTCCATGCAGTGCTGGCACTTTCAGACGGTACGGTATATTATATATGCGCCGCATTCCTTCGCCAAAAAGTCAAATATCTTCGGCTGGAGAGTCTTTTCAGCCAAGAGAAGTTGCAGATAAGGATTTCTCAACACGGGCTACAAAACTGCTATTTCAGTTCAAAACCCCATGTTGAAGGTGAACTATTTCCTTTAACCTTTTATTTACCTAAGCCCTACCAAACCCTAGCAACTAAAATGTTTAAAATTTCCAACCACAAATTTAAGCTGGATATCTGTTGACTGTTTCGCTACATTGAACTAAGCGTTCGTAAGGTGCTACTTGTTATCATGAAACGTCATCACGTCACTCCATTCGACAGGCGATGATGTTCGAGCCTATAGAAGACAAGTCATCAGACCAGCTCTATCCCCCCAGGCACATAGCCCGTCACAGCTCGAACCACCCCAGGCCATCAGTGCATGTCTCTGTACTCACGATCTGCAGCAGCTTGAGGAAGCCGGAGGGCCGGATCAGGTCGCTGAGGGCCATGGTGACCGAGTTTCGGTGGTGAGTTTCGGCTGACGGAGCGTTCGTAATGTGTGACCGGCTGCGGCGAGGGCTCAGCGTGGACTGAATGTGAGCGTGTGAGAGCGTTAGTGTTATTAAGTCGCCGAGTCGGTCCGCCGCCGGAGCTGGCCCCGCGTGCGGCTCCGCCCACTCGGTG
>JAXIVJ010010156.1:25000-48346 GCA_036785665.1 Chirona hameri
ATTTAATGAAAATCATTATAATATCACAGCACTATCAACAATTTTCGGCGCCAACGCAGCAGAAGACCGCCATCGTGAATGTCCGATCTGCCATCGAGAAGTGGGGTTCAGGTGAGTTGATATGAAGTGATATGTGCTCATATTATTATTTGTTGGATACATTATACATTTTACTATTTGTATACATTGTCGGGTTGCCTACACAATATTGATACCTAAGTTCACAAGTACAACCATTTTGTTTTTGTTTGCTACTTGGCACAATAGTGGCGCAGGAGATGTTATAAATATAACCTCTTGTTTGGATGAAATGTAATTATTTTATATAAATTAAGAAGGTAGAATCAGATAGATACAAAAAAGGCAACGCACTTCAACGTCAACGCACTTCGAATGATGTACTTTGTGACTTATAAGGTTAACTTATAAGGTAAATGTGACTTGTGAGGTAAAAAAATAAATTAACAAAAAATTGACCTCAGTTCAAGGTCAAATGGTTACGAAAATAGGTCAAGTTACATGTCTGTCGACGCGTCTCGACTAGGCAAACACATTGGTGTCAATTTCGTGTCTCTAACTCGATTATTTTTAGAGTTATCAGCAAAAAAGTGAATATGATCACGGGTGACCACATTCACTTGACCTAATGACCTAAGTAAGTTAAGTAAATATCAATCGACGCGTCTCGACTAGACAAACACATTGGTGGCTGTTACATGTCTCTAACTCGATTATTTTGAGAGTTATAAACAAAAAAGTGAATGTGATCACGGGTGCATCTCAGATGACCAAATGACCAAATGATTTTGGTGACTAAAATAGGTCAAAATTAATGTCAATCGACGCGTCTTGACAAGACAAACACATTAATGTCAGTGTTATGTCTCTATATTGATTATTTCGAGAGTTATATGCAAAAAAGTGATGGTGATCACATGTGATCTCAGATGACCTTAAATGACCCATTAGGGGTCATTGGACAAAATTTACATTTTTATCATCAATAATACCCTATTTTAACACTATCCAGAAGAAATTGGACTGATATATTCGAAATATGAAGCTTTTAAATTTTCCCCTATTGCTTATAATGGGGAGGTCACGAAATTGACCTGACCCTAGATCACTGGTATTGAAATTCCGAGATATAAGTTGTGTAGACACTGGTGACCTAACACAGTCATGACATTTTCGTATTGATCCCTGATAAACTGACGGCATGGCTCGATCTCAAACTTTTTGGGAGGTAAGGTCACTTGACCTGACCTGGTGACCTGATTCTGATACACACTTTACAAAAGCTATCTGGAAATTTTGTTCATTTTAAAATTGTTAGATGAATACCCAGCTTATTTTACTTTCAACAATTATTATCAAAATTAGTCCCGTGATACCTATCTAATTTGTTTAGTATTGGAAGGCATGGGAAGGTAAATTGGAATGAATTGTTGTGAACACAGTTTCGTTAGTAAAGTTGCCGGAGGTTGTACCTCTTATAACGGCATAGCTCCGTGGTCTGACATGACCCGGTCATTTCTTTCACCAAAAGTTGCTCAATGGATGTCCCATAGGCTATGCAAAATTTCAGCCCGATCCGTCAAACGGTTCGGAAGCTATCGCGAAAATCCGCAGGGGGGTGCATCAATCCCCTGCCCGTTCGAAAGTTAAACATCATAACTGTGAAATTGCTTGAAAATATATATTTTTTTAATTGGAAAAGCTGTGAACTATCTTCACTTCTGGGCCCAATCTTACCAAGTGGCGTAACTTTGCCGGGTCAGGCGCGGTACTGCCCATTTTTTTGCGGTGCTGTGATGGGTCTGGGCTTTGTTTTTTTTTGGGGGGGGGGGGCATATCTACGATATACAGTACAGTGTCAATAACAGCGTGTGGATAATAACGCTTGATAGTCTGTTGCGGCAACGCTGACAGTCTGACATGGGAAAATACAAGCATGGGCAGCGAAAACGGGGGGACGGGGGAACGCGTCCCCAAGTCGATAAATCAGCAGGGACGTCCCCCCAGAAAAGTGGCCGAAATCCGAGGAGGAACTAAAATTTGAGGGTAGGTGGGTTTGGTGTCTGAATCCGCCCCCCCCCCCTCCCCCAGTCAAAACTTAGTGGCCACGCCGTTGAATAGCATACACGAACGCATAACTACGTGCACTCCGACTCTCACAATTGCCCGAACCATAAACCCCGGACCCCCCCCCCCCCTACCACCACCCCACCCCACCCCACCCCACCCCACCCACACACACACGCCCACCTTTCCGGTCTGACATTCACGCCTTCCCTCTCCCGGGCTTCGCGCATATTCTCCGTTCGGTGGCCAGCCGGACACTTTTTTTTGCCCTCCTGGTACCCGGTTTGGGTATAGGTATCCAGGAGGGGGATGTAAGTTAGTTTTATATTTATATTTACGTTACGTTAAACCGGCTAATTTGGTCCGGTGTCAAGGATACAAATTAAAACTTTTTTTCTCTCAAATGAACGGCGGACCGCTGCGTCGGGACAGCGGACCGCACGGCGTATATGTCACACGGCCGCGCCCCGACAGGCCGTTCCCAGCCGCCCCCCCCCCGACCGGCGTCACGGAGCAGATACCCATACAAGGCATTCAAGGGGGTCGTTCGCTGTTTCTCAGGAGCTCAACAAGCTTAGACCACTTCTGGTTGAATTTGTGTTTCTCATTTTTGTCATTTCAGCAATGCATCTCTCCACTGCGATATAATCAAATGCGCGGGAGTTAAACCCGGACAACAGGACAAAGTTGCGATGTTGTGGAGCACCAAAGTTGCTGATTGTTTTAGCATTGGTATTGGTATTGTATTCGTAAAAAATCTCCACATCGTGGCTCTTCCGATTTCAGTACAGTTAACACAATTTTAAAAGCACAAAATCAGTAAACACGTTTAAAAGCACAACACTCCGTGACTCCATTACCCTTCAGCCATCTCAGTACACCCGCATGGAAAAGACCGTGGGCCCCGCCATCGGATTTATTTCATTTGACATGTTTCGCTTCTTTTTTTTTACCAGGGGCCCCGCCATCGGAAGGATGGGGTACGCGTCCCCTCCAATCCTGAAGGAGGCAGTAAATATCCCCTACAATATATTTTGAAGCGTGTTTTACCGGAAAGTTGTTGTTTTGTTTTCCTTTGACATTAAAGTTTATATTAATTATTCAAATTTGGCGAGGTACCAAACGAAAGGGCAATACAGCAATGGATAGCGTCTTTTTCAACAAATCCATGTAAAAACTACACTCAAACCTATTCTACATATGGCCATACTACACGGTGTCCCGAAAGTTTTGCAACACCCATTTGCTCAGGTTTTAAGTCTCTGCTGCTATGAACAAAATACCACGCCAGCAGTCTTCCGCTTGCCAGGGATATAGGGGATTCTTCATGGGTCCGAGTGCGAGATTATATATTTCTGAACGATGCTGGGAAATGACTGCCAGTCGAGGTGTTTAAAATATTTGACACGAGACCGAAGGTCGAGTGGCAAATCTTTTTTTGACACCGAGACTGGCAATCATGACCATAGAGATCGTATACATATAGGGTGGACATGCTCTTATAACTGTGGATATTTAGTGGATCTTTTTAAGTAATAGATTTACGGTTATGCCTCCCCAGAAATAGCGTGCGGCGATGCCAATGTGATCTTTTTCTGAGAAGGATTTATTAATAAAATATTGCGACAACAATTTTTGCTCTACAAAACTGTCTTCAAAAGAAAACAGTGGCATAGTTTAGCACGGGCGCCAATAAAAGTGCTTAAAAAGATCCACTACTTATCCACGAAACCAAGTGATTTAACATAGGCGTGTCCTCTCTATATGTATACGATCTCTATGATCATGACCAGCAAAGTTCAGAAAGGTATTTCTCATACCGTTAGTCAAAAACAAAAATATAGAGGATTTGCAGAATGGAGGGGGTCTACGAAAATGTGTCTACGAAAGATATGTAGAGTCAGGCACGTAGCCAGGATTTCGTCCAGGGGGGGGGGGCCTCGAAAGGGCCCCTTCTCGAGCGTTGAAAGGGCCCCTTCCCAAGCGTTGAAAGGCCCCCCCCCAAAAAAAAACGCATGAAAAGGCACGTTACAAGGCTGGAAGATGCAGTATGGCAGGTATGGATGGGCCATACCAACGTTTAGGAGCTGGAGTTAGCAAACTGCCACATCAACTTTGGAACCAGCGACACGAATTTGGAATCAGCTATACCAACTTGGAATATTTGTTTAAGCTCAAGACCTGTAACTCTTAAACAAATTGCGCCGCGGAGCGGCGCAAAAATTGTGAGTATTATGCCCTGGGTTGCTTTCTCATCAATGCGTCGCATTGCGTATGGTGCGGACCTCTAAAATTGCTATATTGTGCGTTTAAAAGTACGGGAAAAGGTGCTAAAATGAACTATTTTGCCCAATAATATAGGAAAGTAGCAATATAACACATAAATGCGCCGATAATCTGACCGATTTTTTTCTTAACCCGCATATAATTTAATTTGTAGTTAAATTGCGCCGCGGAGCGGCGCGAAAATTTTGAGTTTGATTCCCTGTACAACTGTATTCTTACTGTTGATAGGCCCAAGGTCCCTTCAGATCGTCTAGGGGCCCCTCTGACCTTTTCTACCCTTTCCGACCTGTTCAGGGACTCATCTGGGATCCGCGAAGCGAAAAGACATGATGTGGAGTGGGTGATATATATATATATATATATATATATATATATATATATATATATATATATATGATATATATATATATATATATATATATATATATATATATATATATATATATATATATATATATATATATATATATATATATATATATATATATATATATATATATATATATATATATATATATATATATATATATATATATATATATATATATATATATATATATATATATATATATATATATATATATATATATATATATATATATATATATATATATATATATATATATATATATATATATATATATATATATATATATATATATATATATATATATAATATATATATATATATATATATATATATAATATATATATATATATATATATATATATATATATATATATATATATATATATATATATATATATATATATATATATATATTTATATATATATATATATATATATATATATATATATATATATATATATATATATATATATATATATATATATATATATATATATATATATATATATATATATATATATATATATATATATATATATATATATATATATATATATATATATATATATATATATATATAATATATATATATATATATATATACTATATATATATATATATATATATATATATATATATATATATATATATATATATATATATATATATATACATATATATATATATATATATATAATACAAAGAGGGCTTACTATACAGGAAAAAATAAAATCGGGTCTTTCGGGTATATTGTAGCACCCTGACGAAGGGTGTTACAATATACGCGAAAGCTCGCTTTTAATATTTGTATTGTGGAGTAAGTCTTCTTTGTATTTAATCTTCATCTGCGATGTCTACGTGCTTTGACCCTTCCGGTCTCACCAGAGACTCCTCTGACCTTCCAAGAAGCCCCTCTTGTGTGTCAAGGGGCCCATTCGGCCTGTTCAGAGGTCCTTCCGACCTGGCCAGGGACTGCACTGGCTGCTTTGTCGCCCTGCCGACATGCTCAGGGGTAGGGGCGGCGGATTGCGGGACGCAGGGTACCCAAAATCCCCCCCCCCCCTCAAATGAAAATCCTGGGGAGGGGAAGGGTCATGTTGCCCCAGATTGAGCAGGCTAAAATCTGGGGGGGGGGGGGGGGGGGGTAAAACTACCCTTTGCCCCCAGGCTTTTCGACTGGGGGGAATTTTGGGTACCCTGCCCGCGCAATCCGCCGCCCCTGCTCAGGGGCCCCTCCGACCTGCCCAGGGGCCCCTCCAGTCTGGCTAGGAACTCATCCGGCATGTTCAATGGGCCTTCCGACCGGCCCAGGGATCCTTTCGGTCTAGCCAGGGGCCCCTCTGACTTGCCCAGGAGCCCCTCCGATCGGCCCAGCGACTCTTCTGATCGGCCTGAGCTGGCTGCTTTGTCGCCCTGCCGACATGCTCAAGGGACACTCCGACCTGCCCTAGAGCCCCTCCGTGCTGGCCAGGGGCCACTTCGGCATGTTCAGGGGCCCTTCTTACCCGCCCAGGGGTCCTTTCGGTCTGATCAGGGGCCCCTCCGATCTGCGCAGGGGCCCTTTTAACTTTCCAGGGGCCTTCTGATCTCTCCAGGGGCCCTTTAACCTTATAAGGGACCCTTCCGACCTAGCAAGGGACTGCGCTGGCTGCTTTGTCGCCTTGCGACATGCTCCGAGGGCCCTCCGACCTGCCCTGGGGCCCCTCCGTGCTGGCTAGGGGCTCATTCGGCATGTTCAGGGGCCCTTCTGACCCACTTAGGGGCCCTTTTGGTCTGGTCAGGGCCCCTCTGATCTGCACAGGGGCCCTCTTAACTTCCCAGGGGCCCTCTGGTCTGTCCAGGGGTCCTCCAACCTGCTCAGGGGCCCTTATGACCTGGCAAAGGACTGCGCTGGCCGCTTTGTCGCCCTGTCGACATGTTCAGGGGCCTCTCAACCTGCCCAGGGGCCCCTCTGTGCCGGCTAGGGGCCCATTCGACGTGTTCAGGGGCCCATTCGACGTGCTCAGGGGGCCATCTGACCCGCTCAGGGGCCCTTTCGGTCTTGCCGGGGGCCCCTCTGACATGCACAGGGCTCTTTTGAACGTCCAAGGGGCCCTCTGGTCTTTCAGAGGGCCCTGGTGGCCCTAAAGGACCTCTGAAGTCCGCTAAACTCTCTAAAGACCACGCTTCGTGTAGTAAAGAGCCTATGATACCGCGCTTCGCGCGGTCTCGACGGCCCTTTTCGGCGCGCTGCGCACGCCGAAAAGGGCCCTTCTGACCTCTAGGGGGGGGGGGGGGGGGGGGGGGGGGGGGCGCGGCCGCCCCCGCCGCCCTCCCCTTGGCTACGTGCCTGTGTAGAGTGCAGGATAAAAATTGAATACACTTTCCTGCACTCTTATCCTGCACGGTAGAATAGCACATTTAACATGTAAACCCAAATGAGAGGTATGAGAAAAGGATATCTTTTCCCGCGTGTGACTGGAAGACCGAGCGACCAAGAAACGAGGTAAGGAACGAGCAGGGCAAAGATGCCTTATTTCGCACGAGGAGACTTTTACAGTTTTATATCTTTCAATTAGAGGTTGTTAACGTTGTAAACGATTTTTTTTTTAAACACGTGATTGCAAAGATAAAAATATTCCTGCATTGAGCTCCAATTATAAATTAACCTCTAATAGAGAGATATAGCATTTTTCAAGTCGCCTCGTGCGAGATAAGGAATATTATACCTGCTTGTTCCTTATAGACCTCTCTCCTTCGTCGCTCAGTCTTCCAGTCACACGTCGGGAAAAGATAGGAAACTCTGTTGCACACCTGACACCAACATCAATCGAGGTGATTGCCTAGGGGCGGGGCTGACCTTGCCTGGAGCGTCCACTCTCAGACCCCTGGTAACTCGCACATGTGGTGTCACCGGATGAGAGACGGGCGAGAGGAAGCACGCTCATGAGCGATAGGAAAAAAATAGTGGGTGCGGCTCAGTGTGCTGTTACAGAAAGGCTTAACACCAGTGAGGCTCATCATCTGAGGTCATTAACCCCATATAACGTAGGTATGGTGACCTGATGACCTTTGACATGAAGAACGTATGATAATGGTCGGAATAATATGGCATCGTGTTTTCCTGCTCTCACGAAGCATCCCAGTCATAGATTCAGGACGCTGGCTTGCTTAGAAGCGATGATATCGGCCAAAACGGAAATCGGTGATTGTCAGGTCATTAACCTGACCTCATAGGTCACTGGCTGATCTGGGACCTTACATGTTGGTACCATTTACTTTCTGTCGTGACGCCCGACACGCTCGTTGTTTTCCGCGAAGCTCTAGCTCAATCAGGGACCAAACGCGAGGGGGTCATAACCAGGGTTGTGCTCGACTCAGGTTTTTTCGGACTGACTCGACTCTGACTCATATGAAAAACCAGGTCACTCAACTCTGACTCAACTCAACCCTTAAATTTTCTTAACTGACTCAACTCTGACTCAACTAAAACCCTAAATTTTATGAGCTGACTCAACTCTGACTAACTCATTGGAGTCAGAGTTTAGTAAAATCTGACTCAACGATTCATCATGTTTTACTCAATATCGCGAAAACTTGTTGACCGGGGGTGGGGGGGGGGGGGGGGGGGGGGGTCGGATGCATTTGTAGGCCGTTTTTCCCCTTACAACGCTATAGACATATGCAAAATCTTTACATTATTTGTCAGGAGAATGAGTGACTCAACTTTGACACAAGCAGTGTCCAGGTGACTCAACTCTGATTCAAGTGACAATCAGAGTGACTAAACTCTGACTCGACTCAACTCCGTAATTTGTTTTTAACCGACTCAACTCTGATTCGACTCATTTGAGTCAGAGTCGAATCAAATTTGACTCACGATTCATGAGTCGAGCACAACCCTGGTTGTAACAACCCTTGTGCCGTGGAAGGTGAGCGAAATGGCCTTTACCTGCGAAGGTTAACCCTCGCCCGTGTTCCATGTTTTGGCACCTTCGGCAGTGGAGGGGGGGGGGGGGGGGGGGGGGGGGGTACGACCCCCTGGCGTTTCCAAACGAAGCGTCGTAGAGCTTCGCGAGAAAAAAAAAACAGCAGATTGCTCTTGCCGAGTACTCGCGATTAGTGAGTGTACCGTTTTTGGTCATAGGCCAATATTTGACATACTTATGACAGGTCAAAGGTCAGTTTTCCCGGAAAATATAAGTTTTTCAACTTTACGTCATTATATTGGCGCACCTATGTTAGATAGCGACATGAAACTTTATTTGCTGTATTCCTCGATCAATTCGCAGCAAGTTGATGTGTAATTTGTTGCATTTGCTTGGTTATTGACCCACTTATAGCCCCGCAAGGCCGCAAGGTCATGTCTGCAGCACGGACGGCAGCGTCAGGTCAAGTCTGTGACGTCACTGACCTGATCCTGACCCGAAGGGAACTACAAAAAGTGAAGCATCGGAGTCTGAAATGGATAGCTAAATCGAATTCAGGGCCTCAAGAAACCCCAGAAAGACGAAAAAGTACATAAGGTCATCCGAGGTCAACCGAGGTCACGTGACCTGACCTTGACCTGAGTTGACCTTGAAAGGTCAAAGGACGTTGAGTCAGTGTCAGTCCAGTCAATTGTGACCCTAAAAAATCGAACAGTACTTCACTGTAGTTTTGTATTGCGAAGTAATCCGCAGTTCAGTGCAAAACTGGCCGGAGGCTGTTTCTCAAATGACGTCATAGCTCCGTGACCTGACATGACCTGGTCAATTTTTTTATTACCAAAAGTTGCGCAAGGTTTCCCCATAAGGTATTGAAAGTTTGGCGGCGCTACGCGCCTTTTTGTCGCTATCCGCGAAAAACCTCAGAGGGGGGGGGGGGGGGTGTTGCATCACCCCCCCCCCTTCCACGGGCGAGGGTTAAGACTCGGCCAGTTTTGTGCGCTCATGACTCGTGTGTGGTATGATGCGTGTTATCAGTTATGTAGCTTGGTGTGTTATGCTGTGGGTTGCTGAGCTTATGGTAAAGTATTAGTTTGTGTTTGAGTCGCCTAGTCGTTACTTTGTCCCAGCCTGATTCAAATAAAATATTATTAGTCGGCGCTCTAAATTAAGCCCCTGTGACAAGTCTTCTCGCTCTATTTTGTAGCCTCTCAAGTCTGATAGCGTCGTCGGTAGTGATGTGTCCGTCGTATACACTATATATATTACAGTGTATCATTATTCAAAATGTCTGGTATACCTACGCCTAGTTAATAAATCACGTCAAAATATGTGCCAGGGAATGTACGATGGATTTTGGTATAGTGGACTGAGTGTTTTGTTTATCTTTTAACATATTACGTTTTCATGTGGTAGTGTAAATGTGGGTCTTTTCTAAAGGTGACCCCAAGGTGTGTGTGGGGGTGGGTGAGTCGTGGGTGGATGGGTGGGTTGGTGTCGTGAAAAGTCTGATGTCGTGTGAGATACGTGTCGTCTGCCAAAAAATAAGTATGCCATTTTCTGTTCTTTGGGAGAGTCCACCGTAGTGGTACTGTTTTATCGTTTTTTTTTTGGGGCGTTTACTTTTTTGCACGAACATTAACTAGTTACATCTTCCCTGTCATGTCCCATTCACCAAACTTCGCTGAATACCGTAACGACACTGCTCTGTCTGCATAACATCAGAGTTGCAACGATGCTCACGTCATGTCTAGCAGCGTGACGCAAGCACGCTGGTAGTTCCCCAATCAACTTGCGCGGCACTTCCTCCTTGAATAAACGCATTATACGGCGAATGCAAAGCCTCGGTATAGCTGTTTTGTCGACACCTACGACGTATTCGTTATACTTCTTGCTTTATAACCCCATATTAATCGTCAATCCGGCGTAGGACGCAGTCTGTACCGGTTTCACTGATGTCGAAAGCTAATAGATGCCCAGGAAGTGAGCGTCAGTGAACCTCTTTCCGCCCATAGTTGGGCCATAGCGGCGCCCGGCGTGCTAGTCTTGTTGGCTATGGCAGGCCGTGGCCCGATAGTGGGCGTGAATTGCGCTGTACTGGCAGATCATAATGTATTGACGGGGGGGGGGGGCGAGGAGAGAGTACAACGGTTATATGGATCAGTTCTCAGGCGTCACTGGTTGCTAGGTTTGCTGGTAGTCCGCCCGGATGGTAGTACGCACAGATCGATATATTTGAAGTGAGATATGTCATGTTTGATGTGAGTGAATCAATCTAATGAAAAACAAAAGTATAGCCCTTTTAGGTAAACTAAAACTGTCTTGGTTGCACTAAGAAGTGATTTTGTCATATAGTTTCATAGATGAGCTTCAAGTTTATAATTTCCTAAAGAGTTGCATATAATTTTCCCTCACTTAGAAGTAGGTCGCTTCGTATTCTTGCCTACAGTTGTAAATATGAGGATTCACGTTTTCATGACTAAATGATTGTTCCGTTGCCTTTTAGGTGGCCGATATGGGTGCCCCTGTTGAAGTTTCGCAAGGAAGATATTCTGAAGATTCATGCAAAGAAAGGTGAGAATATTTTGGATTACAGTGACATATAAGCACTAAGTTGGAATCTGCCCCAGGATGTGTTTCCACCATGTAATATTGTAATATTGGGTTTATCCCATGGGTGTTTGCTACTTTTGTGTTAATTATCAACTTTGTGTGTGGTGCTTTTGGAGTCGGCATGGCGATGTTCGTGGTTATCACATAGCAATTGTATGGTGCATGGCATGCTCGACTCATGCATTTATTGCATTACCTTCACAAAAAAAGTATAATTTGGACTCATGCAGGCGTATCTACCATGGTAATTTAATTATAACGCTTGCTTAGTCCTATAATTACGATTGTATGCCTAGTTGTCTATTGTAGTTCTACAAATGTATTAAACTTTTTGATCTGTTTTCATAATAGTAGTGACGCACACTGCTACCAAATTATATTATTTTTGCTTGTCTCCATTATTACCATACCATTATTACCATTTTCTTCCTACGTGCACAATTGAACATGGTGGTTGAAGCCTGGTGTTGTTGAATGCTGGTGTGTACCTATTTGTTTTCATGCTTGTACTTACTATTGTGTTTTCTTGTGTTTTATCCATGTCACGTGTTTGACGTGTCACGGTGTGACACGTCACGTCCTGGTATATAAGCCTATTTCTGTAACCAGGCATCTAATTTTCATGCTTTCCTATTGCATCATGCATGTGTCCAATTTTGAATGTGGCTGAAGGCATACCTTTCCCGATATCCCGCCTTAATCCACCTGCCCTCCTTCCAGTTTCTTCGAATGATCCCACCTGCCAAGAAGTCGCAAAGGTGAGTGAACCGAATAAATACTGAGATTCCCAGACGTCCACATTTGCACTCTCCTTTCATGTGTTTAAAATCACAATTGCTCCAAACAATTGGTATTGTATGTAGAATCATATAATTCCTGTTCAATAAATAAATACATAAAAATGTTATCGTTGAAAACATCCCGTGGAACTAATGTTTTTGCAATGTACTTTGTAATTTATATTTCAATCACAATTACACAATTTTGATGAAAGTTCACGCTGTCTTCATCGTGTACCTAAGGCTTTCTACCAGGTGAAATCGGCTCTGTTTCCATATAAATGTTTGTCAAAATTTGGGAAAGTCGTCATGATAGTTTTTTATCCCACAGGAACTATCCATTTTTCTTCGTTGCGAGACGGACAACCAGACGAGTTTGAACCTAACTGAGGGCAAGACCCAGGTGTGCACCAGCGCAGATGGGTGCAGCATCAGTTCAAAGCGAAGCATTGCAGTGTGAGTAATTTTTGTTGAAATTGAAGCACCAGGGGGGGGGGGGGGGGGGGGGGGGGGTTAAATCGCAATAACAAAAACGGTTTATTGAATTATACGTGTGTGTTTGTCGTATTTATGCATTTGTGTAAAGTATCTTATTTTTCCACCCAAACTTAAATGGATACTATCAACTTTGTCGCATATGCCAAAACTTATGGAATTGACTATAACGAATATTGTGACACATTAGTACTACTGAAACATCTAGCCGCATCACCTACCAGTTAGCTTATTGGGAAGTGGCCATCGACTCACCTCCAACTCCAAAAAAAGATAGGTTGATAATATCAACCTATCTTTTTGACTTGATATATGGTCATCACTATTTCCAAGAACACAATTATTCCCCAGCTAATATATATAAAATATAAACAATACGGGCGTTGCTAGCTACCTCACTGCCTTTGCTACCGGTGAATGTGTGCCAGCGGCTTTCATATATTTTTAAGCGGACACTCGCTGCAATTCGATCTAACATTGTTTCATGTGGGGCAGCAAACAGCTAATAGCCTCTCTCAACGTATTCCAGTGGTGGCGCTAACTAGCACTAGTGCATCCAGAGAGGGGGGGGGGGGGGCAGGGGATAAACTGTAAATATAAGCCTTCGCTTTCGAAAGTTTTATTGAAATTGTCCACAAAAGCTTAAGAAAACGAATCCTGTGAGCGTTCTGATTTGTTGGTGAAACTTTGTAAAGTTGTAGCACCCTCCTAACCAATTTAACCTCTCCAAGCTACCGCTCTGATCCGCCAGTGCTAACTAGCCCCCTCAAATCGGTTTGAATCTCCCCTGAGTTCCTCCATGGGGTCGGTGAGGGCATTCAACAAACCAATTGGGGATATTTGACGGTTAGGTTGAGCTATTTCGCTGATCGTTCATTGAATACAGCGATAATGCTTCGTGTTTTGTGAACATGTGGCATAAATTTGTTTAATGTTAAATGTTGTTTTACTGCATGTACCTCTAATTCTTTGTTTATATCGCACGACACTGATTACACGATGTTCTTTTGCAGTGTGCCACCGATGCCGCGCCAGGTCCTTCCAAGATCAACCGTTTACGACGCATTCCAGGTAATTCATGTTTATACACACCGGATGGTAAAGTAGCTTGATACATTTGCATCACTAGAATATGACTAAGCCTGCATTGCGCGGTGCGAAAAATAGCTTTAAAAGTGAAGTATCAGCAAAATAAATAAATACATTTATCTGTAAGGAATGTATGTGGTACTAAATCGATGTTAGATCAGAGTGTAATTGATCTGTGGCCAGATTGAAATGAAATGTTTGCCATAAAATATGCCAGAAACGTGAAGTTCTGACACTTCGATCGTAGCGATGTAAATTGGGCATATCGCTATAAAAATGCAAATTGCAAGCCACAAAGTTGTTGACCCAACCTAGGCCAGCCAAGTGAGTGATATGTCCACACCACCAAAATTATAGTTTTTACAAAACTTAAAAGCATCTGTGGACGCATTCATCAAATATTTTACTCCGGGCGTCCGCAAAACAGCTCAACCTTAGCAAAAGGATCTTATCGATAAGTTATAAGAACACAAGATCAGTGTGCAAAAAAATGATATTTCTCGGGTCCATCGATGAGGAATACAAGGTCTGTGGAAGACTGAAGCCAAATGAAATTGTTTTTCGAAATTAAGTCTAAAAGAGTCACGTTAAGTCAAAGTTCAAAATTCCGGGCTTATTCTGCATCAATTTTTGTTTGCAGGGGCCGAAGAAAACGAATGCAACTTAACGACCATCTGCCAAACTCTCAAAACGACCAAACTGGTCCAAACATGTATCGGAAATGTCCAGCTCTTCGTCAGTATACAGTTTGACTTCGCTCGCCGAGTTCAAGCTTTCAAATATTTTACCTAGCATTTTGGACGTGTTGCTAGGAAACATTTTTTTAGCCTGGCCATAACTCACTAACCTCTCACATGACATCGGTTAAGTACCCGGTGCATTACAGATGAATGAGCGGAGAAACAAATATGTGCGGTTGACCGCAGTTGTTGATGCAATCATTATGCAAGGACGAGATATAGGTGTGGCCGGTAGACGCAAAAACTTTCGCCGCACCCTGTAATATATACGAGAAGTACGAGATGAATACCCCTTGACATAAATCATTGCATTATATCTTTTGAAACGTGTAGTTAGGTGACGCTTAACTGTATAGATCGTTGCACAATAGGTGTACATCTGTTTGTTTTTAAAGTTGCAAATAAGGTATGAGACACCAAAGGCGATACTTTACCCTGCACTAAACCCTATTCCTGGCGGGGGGGGGGGGCTTGAGAAGCCCCTCAGGTTTTCTTGTACCATCGCCAAACGCCTGGAGATATCCGCTGAAACTTTCAGGCTTTGTAGACAAGACAATTGCGCACAAGCCTGGCGGAATTTTTTGCCAGGTCAGGTCTGATCACCAGAACAGATCACGAAATCTGCCTCCCCAAAACGTTTTGAAGTCATGCACAGCCACAATTTTATTCTGATTTCTTTGAAACCTTCAGGATGGTATAAGACCCATAGTATCTAAAACATTTATATCACAGTTTTTCTGTATTCGGTGACCTGAGGTCAGTGAGGTCAGGTAAAATAGGTAACTTTAACATTACCAGTCAATGGGGAAATATTGAAATGGCTACTATTCGGTGGATATATATAGATCAGTCTCTTTCTTTCAGGATCTTATCACCTAGGTCATTATTACTACAGCACTCGTCAGTTTGATTAGTGACCCATACAAGGTCAGTGAGGTCCCCGAGGTTACAAACAATTTTTTTGTCAATAACTTTTGTTGAGGGAGATAGAGACGTGGGATGAGTCTCTTTGCGTTCGTCTCGTCAAGACTCATCAACTGATAAGCATCATGACCAACTCCAATTACATGGCCCAACTCGGATCACCACGTGACCTTCACCTGAGGTCAAATTTTAAAATTGACCTTTCAAGGTCACCATGCTATGTGTTGACGCGTCTTGACGAGAGAAACAGCGATGGTGCAAAATAATTTCTCTGGTTCTGATAGATAAAAGGTGATGTGGGAAAACCCGTTTTCGTAAACAAAATTGTAATTTGACTTTGATGACCCCTGGGCCCAATCTTACCACGGAAAATCGCCAAGTATGCTAGTAGCTAGCGCTTCGGGCGCCGTTCATGCGGCAAGTAAAGGTGTCACCTGTCAGCGCACGAGGCGCCGGTCACACGAGGTGACGGTCACCTGTCACATGAACGGCGTCTGAGACGCTAGCGGCGTGTCGTACTTGGCGATTTGCCGTGTAAGATTGGGCCCTGGAGTCAAAACTATTGACCTGACCTCCAATCTGAATGAAAAACGCTACTTGAGCTCATCAACGGCGTTCTAATGCTTTTTGCGGATTGGTTCTATCGGTCTTGGTTGCCGAGATATTGTCGATTTTCCGCAAAAACACTGGATTTGTTAATTAAAACAGTGACCTTTAACTATCTCTACTGACGCATTTTGACCGAAAATTAAAATTGTGTATGTGTTATAGAAAGCCCTTTGGACGCTTTTTCGTTTTTTCTCTACGACGTCTGAAGCCGAGATAGCACGGGGGGTCTGAAGCCCCCCGCACGAAGCCGGTCCTCTCAGAGCCCGCCAGGAATAGGGGTTAACCCTTTTAACCCTGTCTAACACTTACCTGCTTTTCTTTCAGATGCCTCCGATTCCGAAGGTGACTCCGAATCTGATTCCGTCAGTCACGCTTCTGATCCAGACTACGTGCCCGACGCGTATATGACTGCGCCTGACTCTGATCATGAAGCGATGGCTACGTCGGGCGAGTTACATGCGCACAACGGAGCGCCTTCTGACGGTCACGAGGTGCCCGTGAGTCAGACGAGGCGCCACACGTGGGCACGCCGTGCCTTCCGACTCCCACGGCGTGATTTCCGCGTGGTGTTTCGTACAAGGAGCCTTCTGAATCCACGAGGTCGCAGGTAACACCGACGCTGCCGGTTCTGAGCCACACAATGAAGTCTCGGGTAACTCGATCGCGGCGCCTTCCGAGATTCGCAACGACACTGCTATGCCTCAATGACGCGGACGTGCGCATTCTGACCCACACAGCGAGGTATCTAGTACCGTGACGAGGTACCTCCATCGGTGATCTTTGAAGAAATCGAGCTGTTACCAGGGTTGGTAAGCGGGAATGAGGAGCCGGCTGTTACGACTGCACGCAACTCTGCGACGCGTGTATGGGATCGTAAAAACATGTGTCTATTTTTGTGGAGCACCCCACTCGAAGCTCGCCCGACACTTGCAGAGCGCACACAGCGATGACCAGAAGTTGCGCAGGCACTTGCGCAGCCGAAGCGGTCCAAGCAACGCTTGAAATGCTTGATGATCTGAAGAAAAGGGCAACTACTCCCACAATCTGCAAGTTCTGGCTGGCACTAAGGATGTCCCCTTCTGCCCTGGCGCCTGGTGGCAAACCGGGAAAAGAAGTCGATGATTACCTGATCTGTGAAGGCTGCAAGGGTGCTTCCAAAGGCAGACTCTTTGGCGCACAGACGTGCTTTGTACCGACGTCATCCTCCTCTGGGAGGGTGCAAAGACAGGCGCTGTACCAGCTGCCGCTGAGCGATGCACATGGCGCAGTTTCACCGCGCCTTGCAACGCATTTTCAGAGTGATACGTCTAGACAAGGTATCAAGCATCTGTAAAAGCGACAAAGTCATTGTCGAGTTTGGGAAAGGTTGGTGATGAAACATCGGGACGAGGTTCACCTTAACCACTACATCAGTACGAAACTTCGAGAGCTGGGAAGGCTTGTGCTGTGCCTGCGAAAGACCAATCCTCTGGGACAGCTCAGCGACATCATGTATCCAGACAAGTTTGACAAGGTCATTGCCGCTGTCAAGGAAGTGTGGGGTTTGACAGCAACACTGGGAAGTTTAAGACACCCTCCGCTAGCACTTAAGCTAGGTCACAGTCTTAAAAAAATGTGCGTTCATCAGGCTAGCTGGGGCAATGGTGGGTGGGATCGAAGATGAGCAGGAAAAGATCAGGGGATTTTTGGAGCTATTCGATCTCCAGTGGGCAGATATCTTTCGCGGGGGGCCCTCACCACCCTTCGGGAAGCGAAGTGGAATGAGCCAGAAATAAAGCCGCTAGCGCAGGATGTGCAGCAAGTACAGAACTGCTTGGACGAAGAACCGCAAAAGAAAGAAGCATTTGAAGAGAAGCCATGGTTCGCAGACATACAAGTCGTTGCAGAAGTCTCTGCTTGTTCAGCTTATGCTGTTTAATCGTCGCGCAGGGAGAAGTGAGCAGGATGACGATGCAAGACCTCATCAAAGGCATTCAGAGCTCCGGACGACAAATGTGGACGCCGATGTGCCTTTGACTGCCTTCGAGCAGCACGTAGCGAGTGTCATGACAAGAATCCTTGTGAGGGGCAAAAAGGGCAGAGGTGTGCCAATCCTTCTGACCAATGAGATGAAAACCAACCTGCAGCTTCTGGTCTCAAGAGAGGCGAAGTTGGTATTAGCGACACATGTCCATATGTGTTTCGCGAATGCGCTGGCCGCCGATCACAGACCACTCCGCGGCAGTGATTGCCTGGCAAAGTTTGTGTCGCTGTGTGACCTTGAGCAGCCTCAGGCTATGACGTCCACCGCCCTGCGGAAACAGATAGCGACCCTCTCGCAGGTTCCTAAATCTCAAGACAACGAACTTGATCAGCTGCCGGATTTTTGGGCATGATATAAACGTACACCGGACTACTATAGCTGCCACTTCTGTGGCGCAAGTAGCCAAAGTAGGCAAACTTTTGATGGCGATTGGGAAGACGGGTTCACTGAAAAAGTGGGCAGGAAAAAGTCTCGATGAAATTCAGTGGGAGAGGATGCGGCGCCAGAGAGCGGAATGGAAGATGGAACTGACATGTCTGATGAATCTGACTTGGATGAGCCACGCGTGGAGGAGGTTGAACAAGTCCAGGAAGGACCAGCTGTGAACAGTCGCGAAAGCGATACCGTGACCATCATCGCGTGAGCCTGCGGCAAAACGGGCCTGTGCCAACAGACTTCCGAAGAGAACAGTAAAGTGGAGCCAAGAGGAGAAGGATGCGGGTACGTCGTCAGCTTGGGAATTTTTGACCAGCCCATCTATCCCAGGCAAAGCGAATGTTTTGCGGGCGATCGCCGCGGAGGAAGCGCTGTCGCCAGATATTGGTCCGCAGTCAAATACTACGTGTACAACGCCAAGAAGGCCCTGCGGCGTAAAACACACCAGTAAAGCTCAGTCTGTCTCCCGAAAACCTGCGGACTTCTAAGTCCAAAAAATAAAATGGAATCCGTTGTCTTGATGTGCTTTAAAAAGTGACAATCACGCGGTTCAGCAAATACAACTGTGTTAAAACTTATTTGTGTTGTTTTGGTTTTGAAGAAGGTTTGGGCTGCGGTTAAGCTTTTCTAGAAGGATACGCGATCCTTATCCCACGCCACTGTCGTAATATACCAGAACATGAAGATTCCTATATGAAGACGCCGAAGGTACTGTACGCGTGGCTCAACTACAAACCCCCCCCCCCCCCAAAAAAAACAACAAAAAAACAGCGGCCACTAGCGGCAGCGGGACGGCAGCAACGGCAACAACTGATAGGCTGCCACCATTACCAAACGGCGACAACGACCGAGGACGAGCCCACCAACTGGGCGGCAACAGTGGCCATCACCAACGGGTTGACAGCGGCATCAGCTACCAACGAGTTAGGTTATAAGCAGGGAAGTAATAAAACAGCTGTTCTTAGACAACGCACTACAATTTTTGCCGCGACCGTTAATATGTTATGGCTGGGTGGTTCTAAAGGAGTGTAACTTACTTGCGCACTTGCTTTAACGCCCGCGCTTCCTAGGTGCGTAATTTGGTGCGGAAGGGAATCGGATGGATTCAAAAGAAAGAGGGGTTGATCGAGTTAGTTAGTACGTAAGCCAGCGCGCAGCGATTAAATGCCCGACGTACGCACGTTTAAAAGGTCATACAGCTCAGCTGACTCGGTAGTAGTTCGCTCGTAAGGTCTAAAATCCCATCGTTTGTAATACAATTTTCGCCTTACTAGTTGCGGTGCTGCGAAACATCGCGATAAACTCGAGGAAAAGAGAGAGAGGGGCAGACTCGGAGGTTTCATCATTCAGCACTGCCGCTGCCGGTGTCTCTGCCAGGGGCGTATTTACGGGGGGGGGGGGCATTGGACCATGGTCCCCCCCTTGGGCGCCCTTTCGGCGCCTTCGGCGCCCAAAAAAATATGGCAACATCACACTCGTCTTTCTTCAAACTAGCGAAATTAGGGACCAACATGCTTTATATGACTCATATAACCCATATGTTTTCCGGATATGGTAGGATAGCATGTTCTACATTATTATAGTGAGCTTTAGTGAGCTTTACTTGGGTAAGGTGGGCGCCCTCCTAGAGCTTGCCCCCCTCGCGATATTCTAAATACGCCACTGCTCTCTGCGGTCTCAGTCGGCGTGTGGGGAGGCGTCCTAAGAGGTGGTTGGTTGTGTCTAAGGTCCGCTTGGATTGGGGTCAGTTAGGCTAAATTTCATCTTCCTATCTTTGAGCGTTTCCGATCAATCTGAAAAAACGTCAGGGGTGGCACCCGCCCCCTCGTAAGGCGAGGGTCAAGGTAGCCCTCTGTACCTACTAGCTATGTTCGCAGACGGCAGATTCGTAGAGAAAACACAAGCTTAGATGATTGTTAAAAAATCTTAAGACAATTCATTTTACAACTTAGGTACCTGCATGCTCGTACACAGTACACATATTATAATGGACTTATATTTCACCTCCATGCATCCAAGAAACCCAATCTGAGGGCCTCGGAGGTCACGTTTCGTAGCGCAGTTTAACACGTCAGCGGGTCTCGTTTCCGTGTCTGTGTGTGCAGTTAGCACATGTCCTCTGTTCTCGCATACACAGCTTACGCAGAAGATGATCTCGTTTTCACAATTTATTTGTGGAGTAAACACAGTGTCCTCTGTTCTCGCATGCGCAAATTAACACAGTAGATGGTCTCGGTTTTCACAATTAGTGTGTGCAGTTAACACAATGTCCTCTGTTGTCACCTATGTCCTCGTAATACTTGACGTCATGTCTCCTCTGGTATGGATTGAAAGATCAAGATTATGTCGCAGGGCAATCCATTGGCCCCTTAGCATTAACGTCTCTTAGCAGCAACATCGCAGCTCACCTGTAACTGCTGGTCCTCGTTTGTCGGCAAAGTCACACGTCCTCGGTAGTGACGAATAGTCGGTATGTGTTTGTGTGTGTGTGTGTGTGTGGTGTGTTGTGTGTGTGTGTGTGTGTGTGTGTGTGTGTGTGTGTGTGGTGTGTGTGTGTTGTGTGTGTGTGTGTGTGTGTGTGTGTGTGTGTGTGTGTGTGTGTGTGTGTGTGTGTGTGTGTGTGTGGTGTGTGTGTGTGTGTGTGTGTGTGTGTGTGTGTGTGTGTGGTGTGTGTGTGTGTGGTGTGTGTGTGTGTGTGTGTGTGTGTGTGTGTGTGTGTGTGTGTTGTGTGTGTGTGTGTGTGTGTGTGTGTGTGTGTGTGTGTGTGTGTGTGTGTGGTGTGTGTGTGTGTTTGTGTGTGTTGTGTGTGTGTGTGTGTGTTGTGTTTGTGTGTGTGTGTGTGTGTGTGTGTGTGTGTGTGTGTGTTGTGTGTGTGTGTGTGTGTGTGTGTGTGTGTGTGTGTGTGTGTGTGTGTGTGTGTGTGTGTGTGTGTGTGTGTGCGTGCGCGCGTGCGCGCATGCGTGCTGGTTTTTGAGCTGGCAATGTAGTTGTCCTAATATACCAAAACACAAGTTCCAAAATGACAAATCATAGGCGTATCAGAGATATAAAGGTTGTGAATTTTCTGATAACAAAATGCGTATTCAGGGGATATAAAGTGGGGGATTTCTGATAACAAATATGTGCTGTTCTTGCTGGTTTGGGGCGATATGAACTACGAAGGTCAGATGTGGGAGTTATTTGCAATAATTTGTTAAATGTAATATATTGTGCATAGGCGAATCCAGGTAAACAACGTGAGGGCACCATCAGCCTGTACGCTTTTTTATCCACTTGCTAATTTGACGGTGGAGCAAACGCATGTTTCGATGGTTCTTTTTCTACGTCGTATAATCTTTTCGCACACTTATGTTCATCTTAGATAGGGTGAATGCACTGTTCCAAGCAATGGCCTACTCAGGAAGCGTGTGGGGGAGGAATTGGCAACACATAGCACAATGTACCCGCAAAAACTAGAGGCTGGAACCGCCTCTGCTGACGTCTTTTTAGTGTGAAAATGCACTATGGGATTGATTTTCATGTATACTGATGTTCCATGCAAACAAACTGTTAGTAACTGCATCAGTACCGCCTCCCATTTTATGTACCTCGAGTGCGCCTCTGCCAAAAAAAAAATATGTGCAATACCAGTATTTATGATGCATATTGCTGTGAAAATGTATCTGGCACATTTATTGCATTCCAAAATACGGAAGGAAGTATGCACCACACAACCGCATTCGTAACCATTCAAGAGTGACAGATTGCCTCCAAAAAAAGCAAGGGCATCGTCTCTGCTGGCCCAATTTTGCTCACATTTTGACACAACATGTGTATATAAATTATAAGAATGTTTACAAAGTTTCAAGACGCATGGACCCAATGGTTTGGGAGCGGCCAAGCGAAAACCACCGGGAGGCAGCCCCCCCTCCTCCGCAGGGAATAGGGTTCAAGGTGATTATTCACATGCTACGATTAAAGGCCTGGCGATTGAGTCTACAAAAACTAACGGCGCGCGTTGTTGAGATGACGGTCCGTCAGACGACCTGACCCGTGACCCGTGACCAGTGCAGAATGACCTGCATCAGCTCGTCACAGCGTTGGAGCAGTGCAGACCAGTGGACGCGTGCAGGCACAACAGTGGACTGCTTGGTTTCAGGGCGGCGATACTTAGTGGGGCCCGCTGCCGTCAACAGTGAGACTGAAGTGTGAGACGTCAACAGTGAGACTTGAGTGTGAGACGTCAACAGTGATACTGAAGTGTGAGACGGTCAACAGTGAGACTTGAGTGTGAGACATGAACAGTGAGACTGCAGTGTGAGACGTCAACAGTGATACTGAAGTGTGAAACGTCAACAGTGAGACTGAAGTGTGAGACGTTAACAGTGAGACTGAAGTGTGAGACGTCAACAGTGAGACTTGAGTGTGAGACGTCAACAGTGAGACTGAAAGTGTGAGACGTCAACAGTGAGACTGACGTGTGAGACGTCAACAGTGAGACTTGAGTGTGAGACGTCAACAGTGAGACTTGAGTGTTAGACGTCAACTGAGAGGACCTAGAGTGTGATACGTCAATAGTGAGACTAAAGTGTGAGGACGTTCAACAGTGAGACTTGAGTGTGAGACCTCACAGTGAGACTGAAGTGTGAGACGACAACAGTGAGACTAGAGTGTGAGACGTCAACAGTGAGGACTGAAGTGTGAGACGTCAACAGTGAGACTTGAGTGTGAGACGTCAATAGTGAGACTTGAGTGTGAGACGTCAACAGTGAGACTTGAGTGCGAGACGTCAACAGTGAGACTTGAGTGTGAGACGTCAAACAGTGAGACAGAAGTGTGATACGTCCAACAGTGATACTGTAGTGTGAGATGTCAACAGTGATACTGAAGTGTCAGACGTCAACAGTGAGACTGAAGTATAGACGTCAACAGTGAGACTTGAGTGTGAGACATCAACACGCTGAGACTGAACCAAACAGTGTGAGACGTCAACAGTGAGACTTAAATGTGAGA